>CAUYQG010147279.1:0-16496 GCA_963574415.1 Tarsius wallacei | reverse complement strand
GTGTGGGTCAGTAGAGTATTAATATTAAAAAATATTCTATTGTATGAATGTTCTGCAGTAATCAGTGTGGCAATTCCTGAAAGGCCTAAAAATCGACCTTCCCTACGACCCAGCAATCCCCATTCTGGGAATTTAGCCAGAAGAACTCAAATCATTCTACAAAAAAGATACCTGAACACACATGTTTATTGCAGCATTATTCACAATAGCAAAAACATAAAACCAACCGTGCTGCCCATCAAAAGTGGACAGGATAAAAAAAATGTGGTGCACATACACGATGAAATATTACTCAACCATAAAGAAGGACAAAATTATGAACTCTGCAGCAACTTGGGTGGACTTAGAGTCTATAATATTCAGCGATCTATCACAGAAACAAAGGAACTGAGTTTTACATGTTCTCACTCATAAGTGGACCCTGAACAATTGTCATAATACTATAAGAAAGCGATTGGCAGTAGTGGGAAATTGCCAGGGGGGGACACATGCCATCAATTAGAGTACTTAATCTCAAACCAGGTGAAGTGGGGACCAAAACGAGGCCCAAACTTTACCTGTACAATGACCATTTCCATACTTAACCCTGAATTGTACCCCACATCTTTAAAATAAAAATTAAAAAAATTAATTTTGATAAGTTGTGATTTTAAAGGGTGAGTCCATTTCATTTAGATTTTAATTTTTTGCATAAATTTGTTCATAATGTTGCCTTATTAGTCTTTTAAACATCTGTCAGTTTTGTAATGATATCTTCTCTAATGTTCCTAATTTGGTCATTTGTGTTTCCTTTTCTCTTTTCTTGACCTGTCTTCCTATCTAGTCATATTAATCTTTTCAGGAAGCAATGTTTGACTATGTTAAATTTGCTTATTGCTTGTCACTTATATGATTTTATTATTTTCTTCTACTTTCTTTGGATTAAATTGTTTTATCTTTCATAACTTTCACGTGAACCTTAGATTTTCACCTCTCCAATGCAAGAAATGCAGTATACAACACAACAGAGAAGGGGAGAAGTCTGTCTGCCCATTTAACTAGTCTGCTAGGATCTTTTGAAAAGGCCATAGTAGCATATGCTAAATTAAGCCTGATATAAAGCAATCAATTTTCAATGTAGCAGCAGCCTTCCTTTAGTGAAGTAGAGAGTGACCCAACAGGACAATAATCATGCTGCTTCTAAGTAAAGAAAGGGTTTGCTTGTGAGTGCTGAGGGCATAAATCATAATAATAACAGGACTAAAAAATACTATTTGAAGAATCAAACTAACATGCTTTAAGTGCTTAAAGTTTCCTAGGAGCTTTACATTTTATTAGGTATCATTTTCCCAGTTTACAAGTGATAAAAGAAAAGGTTTTTAGGATTTAAATAATTTTCTGAAATTGATAGTTCATAAATGGAGGAGTTAAGATTCGAGCCCAGATCTGCTGGACATCAAAGCTTTTGCCTCTTCCACTATACTGTATTGCTTCTCTTTGTGAGTGATTATTGCTTTAGAATTGTTCAAATGTCTGTCTTTTGAATACCAACTGTTTTTAAAACTTTTGTCACATCCATAAACCTATGAACTATTATTTACTTGGATATTTCCCTTAAATCAACTCAATTATATTTCAATTTTGTTAAATTTTTACTGATATACCACAATACAAAAATCTCAATTATACAGCTTGGTGAATTTTTGTGAAACAAACACATATAGATTAAGAAACACATTTTTTAGCACCTAAATGTCTCTTTTTTACCTTTTTCCAGGAATTATGCTCCTGTCACTTACCTGACTTTAACAGCATTGATTAGTTTACCTGTTTTTGTACTTAATAGTATGTATTCTATTATGTCTGGCTTTGTTTTTGTACTCTTTGTGATAGTCTTACCTGTTTTGTGTAGTCATCTTCATTGTTTGATTATATCTCATTGTATAAATATATCAGGATTTATGTATTAATTCAACTCTTGATAATAATTTTGCTAATTTCCAGGTTCAGACTATTGAAAATAATGCTACAATGAATATATTATTATGTCTATTTATTGCTATAAACATACATTTCTGGAATGAGATGCAAGGTCAAAAGATGTTAATACCTTCTTCAGGCTTAGTCAGTTATGTTAAACAGTATTCTAAAGTGGTTAATCACAAAGAATTTCCTTTTAAAAGGAAACAAATACTTTTATAAAAAGAAAAGTAATACCACTGACCATAATTAGAAAATTATCAATAAAACAAAAGCATATTAAAAAAAAACTTTGCTAACATTTGTGCCAACTAGAGTAATTTTTTTTTTGCCATACAAAGTGTATCTATTATACTTTGGGAAATGCAGGTCTGTGACAGTTATTAATGATTAATCATATACTGTCTAGTCTTATTATATTGCCTTGGCAGCTATTTACATTTAAAAAATAAGATGTAATCTTCTGTCTTATTTCTTTTCTTTGACATGGCAGAGACATTACATTATAGTTTCTTGTATCTTGTTTGTGTCATTAAAAATATCACTCAGTAAAAACACTTAAGCTATCAGATTTCATTTTTTGTTGGCAATTTTTAAGCTGGTGGTTTGCCACTATTTTTTTAAGCTTAAAACCAGTGATAAGACAGTATGCACATGTATGCTTGTGCATGTTTCATGTGGTGCATATGGAGTGTTGGCATGAAATAAACATAAGCATTGACATAAACAGAGCTGAAGTTGAATACCATTTCCCCCTTTAGCTTTGTGTTATTTAGTTAATTTAATAATTTTTAGTCTCAGTTTCTCTTTAATTAAATAAGGATTATATTGCATTTTATCACAATGTTACATGAGAATTAAATAAAATAATGGACTTTAAGCTCTTGGCACAAAGTAAGTCTTCAATAAATGGTAATTTCCATCTATAGACTTTTCTCCCCTTTATTGGAAACTAAATAACTGAATACATCTTTTTCAAAAACTGAATTTATTTCTTTAACTTATTTGTTAAAAAGTACATTTCAACATTCATAGATCTATGTTTTAAAATATGTTTTAATTCTTAAAGTTTATATGACTTTTAAGTGTATTTTATTTATTCCTCTTTGAAGTAATGAAACACAGAGGAAATATGACTTAATGAGTCATACAACAGCTTCGTAAAAGGCAACCTTGTATAATGGTCAGTATAACCTGCTTTGAAATCAAAGGATGTGGAGTTGAATCTTGGCTGTACTACTTACTTACTGTGATGACAGGTTATGTATATTTTTGGAGCTCAATTTCCTAGTCTACAAAATAAGGATAATAATACCTATCTTGGTGTCTAATGCACAACATAACCACTCATTAAATAATCATGGTTTTAATTGAAACTCTCTTTTTACTTTCACCTTTCAGAAAATGACCCAATATGACCCATATTGGGAGGAAGTCTCTTCTCAAAGAGAAAATGCTTTACCAGAGTTTGAGCTGGGAGGTACATTAAAATGAATATTAATTTTCTTTAATTAACAGGCTCATTTTTAAAGAGTGTTTTTTCTTAATTGTGCTAAGAAATGTAAAAATGAGATCTAAGATCATGAAGCATTTCTCATTGTTTCTAGATTCAGGAAAACTTGGGAAAAGTTAGGAGACATAAAAAAAGTTTGGAAGTTATTTTCTTAGAGTATCAAGAATTAAGTGTATTCTTTATTGTCTGTTTTACTAGCAAGCTCATGACTGTTTATCACATACTTTTCTGTAAATGAGGCATTGTTAATATACCTGATTGCTTAATCTTTCCAGGCTGTTATGCCTGGGATGTGGTGAGTCGTCTGCTCAGTAAACTTGCCCTTGATCTGAAGATTTCATTTCAGGAATAGATGCCACATTGATCCAGTGTTTTTAATTGCTGGGAATAATAAAAGTGACTGCCTAATCTTTCTTTGATATTCTAAAATGTCAATTGAATTTGCAAATTTATTAAATGCAAAAGAGAAAAAGAAAAAGAAACTGACATACTTATTTGAATGCAAGTCAAGAAACTTGCTTATTTTATTTGTTTCAGAAATCTATGATTCTGAGAAAATTAGAGACACCAAATTTACTAATCTCACTAATACGTATAAGTTAAGCACTTTAGATGCACAAAAGCTGTAATGGAACTTGTTAATAAAATTTGTTATACAAAAAGTATGATTGAATAGCATTGAGTGTATGAATTCAAAAGGAATGTAAAAGGTATATATAAGGAAAGGAAAACAGACATCACAAATCTATTTGGATCTAGAAGTCATCTGGTTGCTGATTGACACTTTCATTTCCCTTCTCTGGTGGCTTAATGAACACTAGTTGCAATAGTGTTTTAAGTCAGGGACTGTCAAATTTCAGCTGCACTCTTGAAAACTTTTATCTGATTTAATTTGACTGGCAAACACCCAGGCTGACTTCTTCATGTTTAAGGAACAGCAAACTAACCGGGGTTAACTTATGAACTGTGTGTAACGCTTACTAAACACCAGTTGCTCAGTCATCATTTAATGCTTTTTTCTGTGGAGGACAATAGGGAATTCCTGAATTTGGAAGAGCTGATGGATAAACCTGCAGTTTGTATACTACCAGCAGAAATAACCACCATTGAATGAGCTGGCCAGGAACCAGCCTTATTATTTTCTCTAGTTCTTATAAGCAATAATATTTACCATTTGATTAATGGATACTTACAAATATAAATGTCTCAAAAGTGTCCAATAAGACCAAACATACAAGTTGGATTTCAGTAGTTGGGAGAACTCAGTTCTATGAGAAATCTTCCACCAATAGGAGAGAGAGCAGGTGAGAAATACTTCTGGCTTTTCTTTCCTACCTTACTTGGAAAAATTGCTATATCTGATTGGTGAAATGCAAGTCTGCTAGCCATTGCACCACATTTGTCTTTGAGCATGAGACAACTAAGTGTGCTGCAGACCAAATCTTGCTGTCAGTTGGGTCTAAAGCATTAGAGATGGGCAGGGAACCTAATGGAAATTACAGATTTAGGTAACTGGCAATAAAGCAACTCTTTTGATTGCCATGGTCCTTACTACTGTATCTTTCCCTGAATTGGGTCTGAATTAGGAGGGAGAGATGTAAGCGATTTATTGGTTCCCTTCTACCTCAACCTAAATGTCATAAAGATATGATGCCGTTGGACATGTTAAGAGATTATCAGGGAACTCTATATTGGTTATGAAAGCTGAGCTGCTTCTATGAATGGAGTCAGTCATTTGCACACTGCAGGAATTAGGGGGCACAGCGATCAGCATTGCTGGCTGCACTTGATGCAGGATCAGTGGGGAGAACTCAATAAATCTCTCCCTCTCACAGGAGAGTGGGAGCTATTGATCGCCAGTGGCTCCATTAGCTCTGTATGACTTCACTGAAATTAAAATCTTTAGGGCTTGATCTTCCCCTCAGATAGCTATATGTACACAGGGCCTAATCTAACCTTGTACAAAGTGGTGGAATTTTTTTCCCTTCTTTACCCTCCCTTATCCTCCACCTAGGTATTTGAGATGAGTGGGCGCTATCCTATAGAATTTTAATAGGTCCCTGTTTAAGGTAGGGTCCCTGACATTTATGAAATTAAGGAACCAGGAAAGCGTTGCCAGTAAGACTTAAGAGATCATTTCTGTCTGCTGGTCAGTCTCCATTTGTGTGTGCCTGATTCCCCCTCCCCTCAAGGAAAAAGAACCTTTCTCAAAATCACCTCCAAAGTTCATTGAAACAACTGAAATGATGAAATCAGGCGAATCGGCTCTCTATGGACAGAGACAGAGAGATATAGGGTTACTTATGTTTCAGCTAAAGGTTTTCTCACCCAGATACACACATTGTGGCCTTATTATGTTAACAGCAGGTCCTAAAATGTATATTTTGCTTTTCTTTTGATTCTTGAATCCTTCAATAGATGCAAACTAAAATTTTTTCCTTGATATTATCACAGGGATAGTGCTCTGTGTTGCTATTGAAAATTCAAGAGCCTTTCACTTGATGAAAAAGCAAATAGCAAATGTCTTTTTCTAATGTAGCATTATCTTCTGGTTACCTGGAATTCCAGAGATAGACAGCTATCAAAACAGCCATTTCTCATGGGAATTAATACTTACCCATCTAATATGACCACTTAAAGGCATGTGTGTGGAGTCTGAGATTTGAAATAAAGCCTTCTTCCAAAAGTACACTAGTACCATGGGGATTTGTTTTATGGACAATCACAAAATCATATCATTGTGAGAAACCACTTAGAAAGATAATGTAAAACATCATGGCAACTGCTGGTTAAATTTTAAAGATATAAACCACAAATGCATATTGTGCAATATATTGACATATATATTGTCTAGGCATACTCTAATAACTATTTCCTTTTAGAGAGTTTATTTAGGAGGGTGGAGGCTATCTGTTGCCTGATTAAAATTTATGCTACCCCAGCGATACACTAAAGGTAATGCAATCTAATCTTTATATGCCTTAATTAAGTCAGATAGCCTATATAAACCCAGAATTAACTTTTTACTTCATGATTACATAAAATCACTTTTCTAAACAAAGTAAACTACTAAACATTAGAACTTGTCAAAATGTATCAGACCAATTCAAAACCATCATATGTGGTGGCTTTAATTGCTGAGTTTGAATTTGTCTCTAAGTCAATAACACCATTAAGAAGGATTATTGAATGGGAAGCTTAAACTAAGACCTAAGAATAACTTGAATGGAAATTTAAACATTTTATTTATTTAAATATTCATAGTCTTCTTTTAAAAAGCACAAGTTTTTAATATGAATTAGAAATATAATCCCTACCTTTATTAATGGTATCGTCTTATCGGAGAGGTAAGAGCAAAATGATTCCCTTCCTTGTCCTCTTCCCCAAGAAACAGATAATACACACACACACACACACACACACACACACACACACACCACGAAATATATTCATGGGAACTCACATACACAAGGATGTTAGGGTTTTGAAGCAATTTGAGATGGTTGATATCATTCAGTTACAACTTAGTGGCATAAGGACTGACTAAATAATAATGTGCCTTGTAGGGAGGCATAAGTGTCGTGTTTTGCAGGTGATGGAGAAACACTGCCTTTAGAAACAGGTCTAAATCTGCAGGTGGCTATGTGTGGCAGATTTGAAGGCATTTCTTCTCCACTTCTCAGGATAAAAAGAAATACTTTGAAAAAGAGGAAAGGATAAGCCAAGATTTAATGATTTAATTCTCCCTTTGAGACAAGGCATTAAAAAAGTGAACTCGAGCTCCTCCTTATATGTTTAAGAAGTGAGTCTTCTGTTTACAACTTAATAGACAGGGTGCCTGTTTTATACTACATTCCTGAGCTCTGTTTCTTGTCCAGCACTGAATGGTGGCTTCATGATGAGTAAGTAACTTAACCTTTGTGCGTTGTCTTCTTTTCATCTACAAATAGAGATGATAATGCTCACTGGGGATGTGTTGCTAAAATTAGGCAATATATGATTATGAAGAGCAATATATATGCTAAGTAACAATGATAATGTTGTCTATCAAAGTAACTATTTGGTTAAGAGAGCCTAGGCAGTTTTGTGAATTGCTTCTCCGGCAGAGAAAAACCTTAGCAAATGATCACCTGGTCCATGGGGCTCAAGTTTTATTACAGAGTTAGCTTATGTCCTCACAAACCCTGCCCCTTTCCCCCCGCACATACCTATTAAATTTTTTTAGAAATTAAATACCAAATCATTCTGTCTAGGAAGAGGAAATGAACAGAATGTACTGGGAGAGTCATTTCTGCCGGATCCTCTGATTCTTTAGGTTATAATTTTATTTCAAGAATTCTAAATTTAGACATTGGCCCCCATTGCAATTTTCAGTGGAAAGACCCAAGCCTATAAAGCCAACTTATGTCTGAAGGTTATCAATTTAGTAAACCTATATCTCAAGATCTTCATTCTTTTTTCATTTCCAGAGAACGTACTTTCTTAGCAACCTTATTTTTTCTATCTTCCTTTCTGTCACCTAAACCTACCTCACTCTCTCAGATTCTTAACAGGGTTAAAAATGGTACGGCCAGAAGGAAGAACCTCTAATCACCACCTCTGTAACACAGGGACAAGCATTTTGTTAAGGACCAAAAGTCTGTTACCACCTCTTACTTTCTTGAGATGTTCCTAATGGCATGTTGCTATGTTCTGATGTGAGTATAATGGCATAAGGTCACAGCAAGAAAAATGCACCTTCCCCCCAAAAGCACAGATTCTCACTAGAAAATAAGAAAGAAAAAAGCTCTTCAGTTGGTTTTTAAAGAAAACCACACTTTCTGGAAAGATGGAGTTGAGAGAAGAGGCATAATCACTTAATTTTAAGTGTTTTTAATCATTTTTCAAAAGAGACACTATGATAATTACATTTCATACTAACTTAGTAATTTATAAATTCAAAATCTACTCCTATGACATATCTGTGTTTGAAGATTCCTACACAACCCAACAAAGTAATTAAAATGGATTCTTTTCTTCCCATTTTATAGGTGAGTAAATGGGGACTCCAGAAAGAGACAATTATATGTTCAAAGCCTTCAGATTTTCCTTGCAGCCAAAAAAGGGGCTAGAGTTGAAGGCTTCTCAAATAAATACATTTTTCATTATGTAATACAATTGTTTGAAGAACTTTATTTCTGAATCTCACCCTAAAGAAAAATGAAATTTTTGACTTGAATCTTAAAAAGAATAAGTAAAATAAGAGTTGGAATTTATTATGAACAGTTTAGACACAATGATATGATTTCAGTATATCAGAATAACTTCTTCTACTCTTCCTTAATGATCATGCCGTTATGTTTATGGAGGGATTTTCTTTTCTTTCATCCCAAATTAAGGAAACAGCTTAAAAACAAAGACCTCTGATAGAGATGACACAGTGCCTGAGATTTCTGCAAAAGCCTGACTTCAGGTCTTTTCCTGTAAGCGTGTTAATGGAAGAGAGAGATAGAGTATGTGCATGGCAGAGGTTTTACCCTTTAAAGGAAGGTTAAGAGTGAAGGAATAGTAACACAGGTGACATAGAAAATGGACTTAGATTATTGTTTAGCTCAGGGGTGTCCTATGGATGACTTGTCTGTATTGATTGGAGCCCATGCTGTGTCAATGGAATGCCCTTCCTTGGATTTTCCAATCACTGCATATGCTGGAACAGTTGGCAACCCTTGGGGACCCCCAGACTGTTACATAGCCAATGACAGCACAGGCAGCACAGATGGGCAAAACTTAAAATAAAAGAAACCCAAACCTTTCTCTCTTATCTGGAATCCACACGTTGATTTACTTAGACAAGATTTTCAAGTGACCGTTGAACGGCTAACCTATTATTTCCCAAACTGGTCTTCTGTATTCTCTAAGGCTAAATTTAGGTGGCATTGGTATTCACGGACTGTTTATAGTGTATCAGAATGCTTCCGTTTGTATACTAATTCTTAATTGTGATATGCAGTCTGTGACAGCCATCTGTTTAGGCAGCCACATCTCTCACATTCAGTTTCAGTGAAATTAAAATATTGATAAGAATAATTTCACAAGGTGAGGAAGTTAATTGAGGAATGGGAGTTGGTATGCTTTTTGAATTTAAGTTAGACATCTAGCTTTGTCCATAAGCACTGGCACGATGTTTTATGTTGTTAACATAGGTCATTTGTAAATTAATGCTTCTATCTATAATGAGGAAGAACCTGATATCTTCCCCATAGAGTATGAAGGACATGGCTGTGCAAGTTTAGCACATTTTTCTAGTTTTTGTTTTGTTTCCTAGGTTTTTGTGAGACAGAACATATGTAAACTCAGAATAGTTTTATTTATAAGAAGATGTTATTCATTTGTTCCGTAAACATTTATTGAGATTCTACCAAGAGTGTCTTTTAAGGAACTCTTCAGAACATTCAGTTAAGAGTACACGTTGAAATCATGCCATTGCAATCTCACTGCAACGGCAAATGAAAATAACCTCATTATTGGTAGAAACATGTTCAAAGATTTAAAATGGCTACAAGGTAATATTTAAGTTAAAAACAAGAACCAGCGTATGTTTGATCAAAAATCAGACTTTTGGCTGACAGCTGATTGGGTGGGCTGGGTAATTAGTTTCTCAGAGCAAGTTTTATCGTTCTATTAAAGTTTATCATAAAATCACTTAAGCATTTTATAAGGAATGCTAGCTTCTTCGTTGAGAGAGGTCTGGGACAATTTTTTTTAAGTTCATGTGATAGACACTATGCCATGTGCTGAGGCTATACACATGAGTGAATGAAGGTCTGAATCCTCTGAAGGACTTAGAGTACAGCCTGAATTAACAGAAAAACAAATATTTGAGAGCAGTAGAGGACAGCCTATGCTGGTTTTGGAAGGGCTTCCAAAGGAGAAGGTGGGAAATTGAATAGACAGGGCTGTGCAGTGCATCAGCTGTACAAACGGACTCTTCTTGGAGTAGAATTTTGATAGACACCAGTTTTTGAATAGGAGGAAAGTTTGGGGAATCGGAGGAAGTGCAAAGAAGACGTTATCTTGTAGAGAGGTTAAAAAAAATAAAGTGAGTTTTCTGCATTGCAAAATATCTGGAAACTTGGACCCTGTAAGCATCTGCACACAGTAATAGAGCATGGTGTTAAGGCTAACAGGTGAGGACACTGTATTGGGGTCAAGGATGTGAATAGAAGCGTTTTCAGAAACTTTTCTTCTACTTCTTCTTCTCCTTCTCCTTCTTCTTCAACCACACTAAGGAATCTATATTTTCTCATGGAAAGAATTGAAGGTACTGGGAAATTTTAAGTAGAAAAATAATGTTATTTTAGAACAAGTAATTCTGAAAACAAATAATTATTTCATTCCATAAATATTTACTGTCTAATTTCCCCAACTATTATCCTAAGTACTGGACACATACTGGTACTGATATTGTGTAAGTACGCTTTCTGACCTCATGGAATGTATAGTCTAGTAGAAGAAAATAATAGATAATAAGCAACACATGCATACATATAAAAAATTGAGTGAGTACTATGAAGCCCTATCTAACTAGGTAGTATTCAAAGCAAAACCTTAAGAATGAGTATACAGAGTTAATTAGGCCAAAAGTTAGGATATTTCATTAGAAAGAATAGTTAGTGTCTTCGAGTGACAGCTAGGAATCAGGAAAGAACTAGCTGTGTTTGAGGACTTAAAAGAGGCCATCATTTTTGGAGTATAGTGGGTGAGGGACTCAATTAACCTAATAAAATCTAATTGAAATTATTTAGCAGCCAATCAATGTATACTTCACGTGTAATGCATTTATATTTTCAGTAAGGTGAGTAGTTTAGATAATTACCTAGATTAGCTTGTAAAACAAATGTAGGCAATTGTGTAGTCCTGTAAATAAAGTTTTATGAGAATACAAATGTTTTTCTTCATTTATGTATTATCTATAGTTGCTTTTGTGCCACCAAAGTTGAGTAATAATGAAAGAGACTCCATGTCTCCAAGCCTAAAATATTTACTATCTGCTTCTGTACAAAAAAAAGTTAAGTCCTGATCAAGGTCCTTGTACTTTAATATAAAGTATACTTGCACAAATAGACACATGTACAAACACATAAATGCATAAATGTTGCTTCAATAATAATTTCCATGAAGGGAGCATGACTATGTGAATCCTGGTTGGTGGTGAGCTCATTCTCTATTATTATTGAAATCATTTTTGTTTAAACCGTTCTGTGGGCTACAACCACCCAGTGTAATCAAGATTGTAATTTTTTCTTGATGGGCAAAAAACCTCCAGAAAAGTCTACACTATGAGGGAAGAATTCAGGATTGCTAGTTTTATTATATGTGCCTTAGAGTATGTGTGATTCTAAAACCATTTTTACAAAGAAATCCTCCACATATTTAACTTCAACAACAAAAAAATATATATATATTCTATTGTGTAGAACTTTTGTCTTAGAAAAGTATATGATGTGTTACTATACCTAATTGACAAGGTTTTAGAATTGAGAATGTAGAATCACGTGTCCTAATTTTAAGTAAAAATGCAAAACATCAATATATTTGATATAAAATTGATCTATTTTTAGATGCTGTGTCATGATTTGCAATTCCAAAGTACAAGAGAAATAGAAAAGATACAGGCAATTTAGACCAAAGGTTATATTGTTTGAAAAATTATTTTCGAATAGCAATATCTAAATTAGATATGATGCACGTACATTTTAATGTGCAATACTAAATTAAACATCTGTGGGCCTTCTAATTAGCCTAAGATACAAACAGTATGAGAAAATATGATATTCCTTGTTAAATTCCTAATCATATTCCCCATCTTCTCTAGCAGAAACAATAACTTCCTTAATTTTATAATAATGATCTATTTGTTTTCCCTTGTAATTAACCATACATGAATGTACCCTTAAGCAATATATTATTTAATTTGGTCTGTTTTTACTTTTTTACATAGTTACATCATGGTTGTATTTTTCTGTAATTAGTTTTTTTCATTCAACATCATGTGTTTAAGGTTTATCCAGATTGATTCTTGTAGTTACAGTGAACTCATTTTCACTGGCTGTGTAGTATTTCATTTTACGAATATACTATGCTGTATGTGGTAGGATATTTCGATTTTTTCTAGATCTTTCCATCATGACCAATGCGTCTTTAAATATTTTTGCACATTTCTGAATAAATAGGTCTTGAAGTTTCTTAAAAATATATCTAGGGGCCGGGCGCAGTGGCTCAAGCCGAGGAGGCCGAGGTGAGAGAACTGACTGAGCTCAGGGGTTCGAGACCAGCCTGGGCAAATAGGTGAGACCTCGTCTCTACAATATATCAAAAAATTAGCCGAGTGTGGTAGTGCATTCCTGTGGTTCTGGCTTCTTGGAAGGCTGAGGTGGAAGGCTGATTGCCTGAACCCAGCAGGTTGACCCTGGGGAGGCCATGAGCGTGCCTCTGTGCTCCAGTCTGGGTGACAGAGTGGGACTTTGACTCAAAAAAAATATAGAATTGATGGGTCTAGAGTAGCAGTCCACAACCTTTTTGGCATCAGGTTCCTGTTTGGCTAAAGACAATTTTTTCACGGAGGGGGGTGGGTGGGGGTGGGAATGGTCTGGGGATAATTCAAGCACATTACATTTATTATGCACTTTATTTCTATTATTATTACATTGCAATATATAATGAAATAATGATACAACTCAGCATGTTGCAGAATCGGTGGGATCCCTGAGCTTGTTTTCTTGCAACTAGATGGTTCCATCTGGGCGTGATGGGAAATAGTGACACCCAAAGTGTGTTGCTAATGTCCAGACTACTCTGTAATCTCATTTTGGTTGCTGTCACTGCAGAAAACCCTGCTTCACAAAGATAGGACATTGGAAATGGAAACAGGCTTTTCAGTGCTGATCCTCCCTGCTCACCTAGTGCTGTGCGTCTTGGTTCCTAACATGCCACAGACTGTGGTGGGGATTGGCGATCCCTGGTCTATCTAACTTCACTAAATAATGCCAAGCTGTGGTTGAACCAGTTGGCACCTTTATTAGCAGTACATGAGGATTTTTCTTGCTTCATAACTTTTTGAAAGAGGATATTATAATTATTTTTACATTTTCCCAAAGCAAAATAGTGGTCAGTTACATCTTTTTGATTGAAATATGCTTGGTTCTTAAATAGGGTGAATATTTTTTCATGTTTATAGGACCTTTATGTTTTATCGTCTGTGAAATACCTTGTGTACATTTTTCTGTTGGATTGTCTGTCTTTTATTGAATGAAAAAGTTCTTCATAAAACAAGGAAATGGATTCTTGTCCGTTACATAAGTTGCAAATGGTTTTTCCCCCCCTTCTTTGTGACTTGTCTTTGGTCAAAATTTATGGAATATTTCGAAGAATAGAAGTATTAAATGTAAACATATTTAAATTTTTTCCTTTTATGTTTAATGTTTTTTATATCTTATTTAAGGTATGCTTCTTTACCTTAGGGTAAAAGATAGCCTCCTATATTGTATTTTTAACATTTTAGAACTTTGCCTAATACATGTAAGTCTTCCATTCATCTGACAATGGTACTATATAAAGTGTGAGATAGAAATCTAATTTCATTTTCCCATATTTAATTACAAATAATTCTAGCGCAACTGTTTTCACGCTTCATTCTATACAGGATGGGTCTGTTTCTTTGGTGTCAGTTTTGTTCTATTTGTCCATTACTGTGCTAGTATTATTCTCTAAATTATGTAGCTTATTTGCAGATTTTGATATCTGGTAGAGTACGTTGCCTCACATTGTTTTTTGTTAGAGTCTTGAAATTATTCAGTCTTGGCTTATCTTTAGAAATTATTAATTAAACATAGGTATTAAAAACAATGACACTGAATATAGAATTTTTCTCCAGCCTATTGAAGATATTTCCTTTGTCACCTCACTTCCATTTTTTGCTGCTGAGCAACCAGGATCTGTCAAATTATTATTCCTTTGGAAAAATATCTGATATTTTTATTAGTTTTATTGTAATATATCTAAATTTTGTTTTTAAATTGTATCCAGACAGAAATTTATTGGGATCCCAGAATAAGAAGATTGGTATCATTCAACAATTCTGGAAATTTCTAAGCTATTACATAGTCAGCTTTATTTTGAACTGCATTTAAGCATATGTCGAATCCTCTCACTGTCTTCCATATGTCCTCAACCTTTCTTTCATATTTTTCATTATTTTTCCCCTATGAGTTCATACTCAGTTTTGAATAACTTCTTCAGATCTATTTTCCAGGTCACTATTTTTCTTTTCAATTGCTTCTAATTTCCATTTTAACTCACAGATCAAGATTATATTTTACTACTTTTCTGTTTATTTTTTTCCCCAATCTGCCTGGTCAATTTTTAAAGGCATTTATTCTTCCATAATAATTTGAATGGTTTCTTTTATTTTTTAAAAAATGTATTTTATACTTTATATCTGATATTTTCAATATTTATTATGTCTGTGGGATTGATTTTCTGACATGTTTCTGATCATTTATGATTGAAGAATACTCATTTAGTTATTTAAGAAAAAGTATAATTACATTGTCTGCAACTATTTCTGTAGAGACTTTAGAGTCCTGTGTTTAAAAGTATTATCCTTGAGCAAGGAAATGTGTTTATTTCTGACAGGCAACTGGGTGCAATAACAACATAGAAATACTTTAACATCTCAGCTGAGAGCTTTTCAGTCAAAATAGGAAGCATAAACTATGATCCTAAGACTCTTATTCATGTGCTCATTGGGTTTTAGGAAATCTTATGGAAGACTATATTTATTGTTGCCATTTTAGGCAGAGCAAAAGCTGATAGAGGACGTCTTTCCTCTGGTTCACTTGATAGGACACACACACATATCATTCACTTGATAGGACACACATGTGTGTGTCCTATCTTACAGACTATCAGTAAAAACTCAGGTTTGCTGCTAATCTTGTATTCCTGTGGCTACTTAAAATCAAGCTCTACTTGCAAGAAATTGACCAATACTCTTAGAGGAAATACTGTCTTTAGTTAATTCTTATATACAGTCAAACTTCTGTATAATTTCTTGCCTTACATTTTTCCTAACTTTATCCACATTAAGCCCCTATTTTAGAAAAATGTTGCTGGGCACAGTGGCTCTCACCTGTAATCCCAGCATTCTGGGAGGCCAAGGCAGGAGGATTGCTTGAATCCAGGGGTTTGACATCAGGCTAAGCAACATAGCAAGACCTCATCTCTATGAAAATAAAAATAAATAAATAGATAAATAAGTAAATAAGTTTGGCATGGTGGTGGGTGCCTGTAGTCCCAGCTATTCTGGAGTCTGAGGCAAAACAATTGCCTGAGCCCAAGAGGTTGAAGCTGTGGTGCGCCATGATTGTGCCATTGCACTCCAGCCTGGGTGACAGAGTGAGACCTCAACTAAAAAAAAAAGTTTTATTAATTTTACCCAGAATTACATGAAATGTGTTTTAAAAACTTTTTTGCAAAATTAGGTTCATAAACAATTCAAATTCTTTATCACAGCTTTGTAAAATATTGTGACCTAGATAATAGATTAAGATAGATTTTTTATAATTTAGCATTAGTTTAGTTAGCATCTTGCTTAAATATGGTAATAGTTTTCTTTGTATTGAACATGATAAAACTGTATGTTTCATATTAAAATCAATTTATTTTATTTATTTTTATTTATTTATTTTTTTGAGATGGAGTCTCACTCTGTCACCCAGGCTGGAGTGCAGTGGCAAGCTCCTGGTCACTGCATCCTCGATCTGCTGGGCTCCTGCGATCCCTCCACCCCAGCCTTCCAAGTAGCTGGAACTGCAGGCACGTGCTACCACACCCGGCTAGTTTCTGATTTATTGTAGAGATGAGGTTTCGCCTGCCCAGGCGGGTCTCGAACCTGCGGGCTCAGAAATGGAAATATCTTAATGGTCCTCAGGAGGATATTTCTATCTCTACCATATTGTCAAGAAAATAAATTTCCAGCTGTGTC
>CAUYQG010147271.1:0-14014 GCA_963574415.1 Tarsius wallacei | reverse complement strand
GAGCGGCCACTGCACTCCAGTCTGGGCGACAGAGTGATCAGGGAAGGGCAGATAAAGAGGCCAAGGTATTTTTATGGGAGCTATGGAACCTGGTTCGTTTAAGAGTAACATTTCCAGGGCATTCCCTAAGGAAATTCTCCCTGTTCCCTCCCAGACACAGTGGGCTGTAGGGTCAGCCTTCTGTTGCTTGACAAATTTGGAGGTCAGATAGAATCTGTACTGGGTAATCAGCTTAGTGGATAATAAACTAAGAACTGACACCTACGTAGTACTTACACATTCCTAGTGTAGGAAGTTGACTCTATCTCCACGGTGTCCCCCTTGAACCTTATCATCATTATTTGAGAAAATAAACCCCATTAGTTATACCTAGTACATAAAAAATACCAAATATATCACTAACCACATGAGTGGTCATTAAAATGATAGTAACTTTGATTGCTAAGGTCACTCCCAGGTCTAAAATTTTGTTTTACTGTAATATTTCATAAAGAAAAATATTTCTGTTAATAGCAATGACTTTGTAGATTGTCAACATTAATCAAAATTTCCCTTTCCAAGTTGCTGCTTTAGTTTGTACTTTGAGAAAGGAGTTTCAGAATTGTTTTAATCTGAAAATAAATAAACTGAAAAGGCTAAAAATTGGAAAAAGTAAAATCATTAGGTGCATTTACATTTTAAGAAATGCTCTAGGCCAGGTGCGGTGGCTCAAGCCCGTCATCCCAGCACTTTGGGAGGCAGAGGCGAGAGGATTGCCTGAGCCCAGGGGTTCGAGAACAGCCTGGGCAACTTGCTGAGACCTTGTCTCCACAATAAATAAAAAAAAGTAGCCGGTCGTGGTGGCACGCGCCTGTAGCTCTGGCTACTTGGAAGACTGAGGTGGAAGGATCACCGGAGCCCAGCAGGTCAATGCTGGGGTGACCGTGAGCGTGCCACTGCACTCCAGCCTGGGCGACAGAGTGAGACTCCGACTCAAAAAAAAAAAAAAAAAAAAAATGCTATTGCAAAGCTTTAGTATGTCACTCTCTATTTAGTTTTCAAATAAGTGCTAGAAAACTTTCAGAATACAAACCCCAAAACCTTGGAAGGGCGAGGTAGGAGGATTGCTTGAAGCCAGAAGTTCGAGACCACCTTGGGCAATATAGCGATACCTGCAAAAATAAATGCATAAATTAGCTAGGTGTGGTGGCATGCACCTGTAGTCCCAGCTACTCAGGAGGTTGAGATGGGAGGATCACTTGAGCCCAGGACTTTTGGGTTGCAGTGCACTCCAGCCTGGGCAACAGAGCAAGACCCTGTCTCAAAAAAAAAAAAAAGAAAGAAAGAAAACTTCCAGAACAACAGAGAAATGATCCCCACATAGAATATGGTTTCACAATTCCAACACACTATACTTAATTCCCCCAAGTTGTTTCCTTACTCACTTTGACTCAGTGAAAATTGTTACCGACTCATTAGGTTATAAGCAGCAAGCAGCTGGTAGGGTAGAGAGACGTTAGAAAGTGTGAAAAGACCGTGATTTATTGGGGGAAACATTCTGAATTCGAGTGAAGCCATCCCAAAAGCATGAGGATCTGGTTCATTTTTGGCAAGTCAGCACCTTGCCCTAAGGCTCGTGCTACTATCAGACCAAACCATCATCTGGAGAAACAGCTAAATTGAAATAAAGTTACTGAAAGGGAACATTGCTGGATGATAAATATCAGCTCCTCTGAAAGTAGAAAAGACAGAGCTATGGGTTCCACACTCTCAGAGCAGAAGGCATTCTTTCCTTTTCTTTTTGAGTCAGATTCTTACTCTGTCGCTCAGGCTGGAGCGCAGTGGGCACGCTCATGGCCACCACAGCCTCGACCTACTGGACTCAGGCAATCCTTCCACCTCAGCCTTCCAAGTAGCTGGAACTACAGGCATGCACCACCACGCCCGGCTCATATTTTTTATTTATTGTGGAGACGAGGTCTCACCAAGTTGCCCGGGCTGGTCTCGAACCCGTGAACTCAGGCAATCCTCTCACCTCAACCTCCCAAAGTGCTGGGATTGTAGGCGTGAGCCACCATGCCTGGCCCAGGAGGCATTATTTTCAAGGGGCTCTCCTAATTACGCCTCTGCTCCTTCAGAATCTTCACAACCTTCCTCTCCATACCCTGCGATGTCTGTCCCACTCGTACAAGCCCCAGAACATTCTCTTTGTTAATTAATTTTGCTTACGTATAAAGACAGTGGTTTCATTTCAAAATTGTATCATGGCATTTAAAGTCAGGATAAAATCAGAGATTCAGGCTGGGCGCGGTGGCTCATGCCTATAATCCCAGCACATCGGGAGGCCGAGGTGAGAGGATTGCCTAAGCCCAGCCTGGGCAACTTGGCGAGACCTCATCCCTACAATAAATTTAAAAATTAGCCGGGTATGGTGGCGTGTCTATAGTTTCAGCTACTTGGAGGGATGAGGCGGAGGGATTGCCTGAACCCAGCAGGTTGAGGCTGCGGTGGCCGTAAGCGTGCCACTGCTCTCCAGCCTGGGCAACAGAGCGAGACTCCAACTCAAAAAAAAAAAAAAAAATCAGATATTTTATGGAAGTCAACGCTTGTCCTGTTTTGCCCTCATCTCTAGGGGCTGGGAAATAGACATGCTCCTAGGGGTTGTCTCCTCCTTCACTGTTTTTGTCTGGGCAGCAGGACGGTGGTGGTTGGGATCCTAGCCTCTGGGGTCACCAGCACAACACCAGCTTATAGTACTGAGGCAGACGTTGCCTCAAGCAGCCTCTGTTTACGCATCTGCAAAATGGGGATGATAATAATACACTTATTTTGTAGGGTCGTTGTGAAAACTACACGAGAGACTGTGTGTCGCCTTACCTTAGCAGAGCGACAGAGGAGATGGAACACAAGACTGAGTCTCCGAGAAACTCCAGCGCCCCTTCTGCCCAAACTGCTTCTAACTCATAGGCCAACCAGCCACTTCTCTCTGGGCCTCTTTTTCTAAAAAGAAGGAGGAGGAAGAGGAGGAGGCGAGTAGATAAGATCATGAATAAATTCCCGTCTAGGCATAAAGTTCTATTTACCCCTTTTGAATTGATTGACCCGCTGCAAAGCAATATGACATTGTGACCAAATAAAGGAGCCCCTCCCTCCATAGATAAACCTACACATGGGAATCCCTCATGTAGGGCTTTAAAATAACCCAGAAGGGCTGCTGGATCTTCTGATGAAACACAGGATTTGTGTTTATGAGACCAGGAGGAACTGTCCTTTCTTTTACCTAGTGATAAAGGATTTTTACATGAAATCGCTGTGACCTCTCAAAGCCCACAGTCATCCTGTTTGTGGAATGGACAGCTCTCTCTAAGGACATAAAGTGGTAGACCCATATGTGCATGGACCTTTATTTCTATCATATTTGACTGTCCACAAAGCATTTCCACCACTGTTGTCCTCAACTTAATGAACTAAGTAATTACGTAGGATCCATTTCATCCTCAGCAAATTCTTTTCCAAAAACTCCCAAAATTCTGGAGAATGTGAATACCTCTGATCCATCAAAGTTCAAGCACCTCAAGCGGGGATCCCAAGAGACAATCACGGCAACGTTTGAGAACAGAGTTTTTCACCTATGTTGTTTTATTGTGTGTGTGTGTGTGTGTGTGTGTGTGTGTGTGCGCGCGCGCGCGTGCGCATAAGAAGCATATTTCATGGAGTTCAAGGTGTACTTCTTTTTACACTTCATGACTTTGAATACAGGATGCATCCCACAATGAGGTCTTAGCTTTCTGTCTTGATTCTGTGTACTGAGTTGACTAGTGTTCCCCCAAAATGTATGTCCACCTGGAACCTCAGAATGTAACCTTACTTGGAGACAGGGTCTTTATAGATGAAATCCGTTCAGATGCAGTCACACTGTTGGAGGGTGGATCCCCAAATCTCATATGACCAGATTCCTAATAAGGAGAGGAAAGGACACACAGACACAAAGAAGGCACGGGGAAGGAGACCAGGTGTCAATAGAGGCAGAGACTGAAGTGATGTGTCTACAAACCAAGGAACGCCAAGGATTGCTGGCAAACACCAAAACTACGAAGAGGCTAGGAAAGATCTTCCCTAGAGCCTTTGGAGGAAGCATAGCCTTGAGACACCTTGATTTCTGACTTTTAGTCTCCAGAACTGTGAGAGAATAGTTGAATTTCTGTTTTGTGCTAGTTGTTACAGTAGCCCTGGAAATGAATTCAACCTGCAAAGTATGTGCACGTTATGTGGATATATGTACACACACATACAAGGCACATACAGGTTTGGTTGGTTTTCATTTCTTTTCTTTATTTACAGGGGAAGGGCACTAACATCTCCTGAGCTGCTGAGCACACACCGTGCCGCCTGTTCTCATGGAGGCCAGCCCATGGAATTCCCACCATTCCCTGCGGTCAGCACCCATTTACATATGAGGAATCTGACCACAGGAAGCCTGTGGTGAGCCTGACCTCAGATTCCATGGGCGTCAGGGGCAGCATCTCCCTTAGATTCTGGCAAGGAAAAAGTCATGCATTCTGAAAGAAAAGGAACGCAATCAGATAACCAGGATGCCAATCTTCTGCTCAGCACGAGAGAAACGGTTAGTGTCATAGGCAATTTTCTCAAATTCAATTAGTCGAGTGCTCTGATCTTCCTTTAAATGATAAACCTTCCCCTCCCTCCCTTACCCCAGTCGTCTAGAGTCAGAGTCTAGGCAGTAATAACAATGGGAATCCACTACCCTTGGGGCCGGGCTTCACGCTGGGAGAAACTCAAAAGGGCAGGGCCGGCCATGGTTGCCTTAGGGTGCAGAGGTTGGAATACCCTACTATTCACTAGAGAAGAGAGAGGGAGAAGCAAGGGAGGGAGGGAGAGAAAGACAAATGGGAGGAGGAAAGGAAGGAAAGAAAGGTGGGCTGAGCACGGGACCTGGAGCCTAGCATGTGCCCCCTGGTGTCTGTCACCCCACTCCCTGTAGAAAATCGGACCGCTTTATGCCATTACAGGAGTCTTTCCCTCTAAATTCAGGCACAAGACGCCCCTTCCATGAGCCTCATCCATGAGAAACAAGCACATGAAGCACATGTATTAAGGAGCACAGAGAGGTTTCGACCATGTGGTATCCTGTGCTCAGCGTCAGCGCAGCACAAGCTGTAAATGTAGACATCCCCAGCCAGAACGAACGCTTGAACATCTGTCAGGCCTTGGGAGATGCTTCACCACAAGGCCCAGCCCCTGGCCTTGTCTGGTCATCCTGGAGACTTGTGGGTTCTGCTGCCTACAGCACTGGAGAAAGATGCTGCTTCAGAGACCAAGGGGGATTTAGATCTCAGGTCAGAGAAACACAGATGGATCAATTTGCCAGGCCCTCAAATCATGTAAGTACAACAGATTCTTGTCTGGAGAAGTATTATTTCCTGGTGGGCCTGTGTGACTTTTTTTCTTCTTTTCCTCATGTTCTAATTCAGGCGTGGAAGGTATTGACAAATTAGTACAATTTTCACAACAGTTGCACATGGTGGCAGAGGACCGTTGTGCAATATTGTGAAATTGTATGGTTTGGTTTTTTTTGAGTTGGAGTCTCACTCCGTCGCCCAGGTGGGAGTGCAGTGGCATGCTCCCAGTCACCCCAGTCCCACCTGCTGAGCTCAGGGGATTTCCACCTCAGCCTTCTAAGTAGCTGGAGCTACGGGCGCATGCTACCACACCCGGCTAATTTTTGATTTATTGTAGAGACAAGGTTTCACCAAGTTGCCCAGGCTGGTCTCGAACCCCTGGGCTCAGGCAATTCTCTCGCCTCAGCCTCCCAAAGTGCTGGGATTACAGGCTTGAGCCACTGCACCCGGCTTGTATTGTTCTTTTTTTTTTTTTTTTTTTGAGGTGGAGTCTTACTCTGTCACTCAGGCTGGAGTGCAGTGGCATGGTCACGGCCACCCCAGCATCGACCTGCTGGGCTCTAGCTATCCTTCCACCTCAGCCTTCCAAGTAGCTGGAACTACAGGCATGTGCTACCATGTCCGGCTAATTTATTTATTTATTTATTGTAGAGATGAGGTCTCGCCAAGTTGCCTGGGCTGGTCTCGAACCCATGGGCTCAGGCAATCCACTCGCCTCGGCCTCCCAAAGCGCTGGGATGACAGGCTTGAGCCAATGCACGTGGCCTGTGTTGTTCTTAAATGTGTCTATAAGTAGATCCAGATGTAATATGGGTGAAACACAATATTCCCTATTTATGTTACTCCAGGGCTCTAGCTGTTGCTGTAAGAGCTGGGGAAGATTGCACTACAAGTGACAGTGATTTGCACGACAAAATTAAATATGTTACAATATTTTCTGCAATAAAGATAATTTGTCACATGCAGCCCCATTACAATGTTTGATTCTGACATGACGTCTATGGCTCATTTCCAAACCTAAGTAGTGCTTTTGTAATTTTACAGACAATTTTACAGAGTAAAACCTAAGTATTGCTTTCATAATTTTATGGACAGTGGCTTTTGCTTCAGCAGAACAAAGTTATTCCAATTGAAAGTAATAAGAAAAAACTAAGAACTATAATGACCCTAGAAAAGTTGCCTAAGTTAGCATTACTGTCAATAGA
Organism: Tarsius wallacei; assembly: GCA_963574415.1. Classification (NCBI taxonomy): domain Eukaryota; kingdom Metazoa; phylum Chordata; class Mammalia; order Primates; family Tarsiidae; genus Tarsius; species Tarsius wallacei. Next base: position 7,410 of record CAUYQG010147271.1, on the reverse strand, counting down.
ACACAAGTCATGTGAAAATGTTGCCTACAACAACATAAATAGTGAATTTGCTGAAATAAGGAAAGAAAAATAAATATTGTGGCCTAAATAGAATAATTGATAGCTTATCTATATCTCTTTACTGCTCTCACAAACATCACAAATCCATTAACAGCGCATCTAGAGGTACACAATAATAACTAAAATCAAAGTATCAAAGTTGTCTTTCATATTTTGCTAATTTTCTGAAAAATAAAAGCCAGATACAAATACTGGGCTGTTTTCTCATGATGAAGATATATTTGTCAAAGTAAGAGGGTAGAACATACTTTATATAGTAAGGGACATCTAGACACATGCGTGTGGGCCTCTGTGCCCACTCCTGAGCCCTGGCCCTGCCACTGGTGGGGGCAGGCCTGTTTTCTGGGCCTCCAATTTTGACATGCACAGGCCTAGTAGGGGCAGCTCCATTGAAACTACAAGAGCTCTGATGGCAACTCGGGGGGAGGCGCCCCTTTGGCTGTAAGGAGAGCCAGAAGAGCCCGCTCAGTTGGCACTAGACAGAATCCACTCCCCAGCAAGATGCATTTCTTCTGCTAGTCCTTCTCCCTCCTCTGAGTCTTGTACCAGTCACGCCAAGGCCCTTAAGGAAGAGTCGGGCCAGGAGTAGGCCGATCGGGGATTGAGCATAGCTAAGATGAGCACCTGAACAGGTATTTAGATGCTGCTCTACCAAAAAAGGCCAAAGTGGAGCGCGGGGACAGGGTAAGTTGCCCCAAGGCAGAGGCTAGGAGAACCCAACGTAACCTCCAAGCGCAAGAGGTAGAAGCATCCAGGAGTGAGCCAGAGGGCAGAGGCTCCCACAATAGATGCTAGCACCTGACACAGGCCTGGGGTACTGTGTCCCAGTACCTTATTCAGGCACTGAGACCCTGGATTGAATTCGAGAGAGTCTGATTGGCTCAACCTAAGTGAGGTGTCTTCTTATTCAATCCCATTTGGCTAAGGGCTGAGCTCACGTCGTGAACACATGACTACCTAGACCTCCTCCCTTTACCAGGGCTTTGGGGCCATGTCTAGAGGGAGTGGCATGAGGCCAGTAGGGGACCCCCCGGTGTATCTCTAACAAATGTATCTACGCCCAGTGTGTCTCTGGCAAACGGTTGTCCAGCTGACTTAGGGGTGAAGGAATGGAAAATGGAGAGCTATGGAGCTCCTCTCCTGAGGCTGCGTAAATGTCCCCTGGCCAGGGGTCGGCTCTCTCCTCCAGCCCTGGGATGCTGAGGATGGTGGCCAAGAGATAAAGAAGGTGCTGCTGGGGGGAGCAGAGGAATGTCAGACATGAGCTAAGCACGTGGGGATGCATCTTTGGAGAGGTATAGTCAACCAGCCCCAAATCCAAAGGGACTTCAAGCCACAGCAGAGCTTGCAAAAGCCATGAACGTCCAAGGCCAGAAAGAACTTCATCCAGCAGCTCTGAGTTCAGCATCCTTCTATCAGATGGGTAATGTGGCTATATGAATTGATTGGTTGTAACTTAGTCAATTGACAGAGTCAAAGTGATCGGATTCGGATGCGAAAAAGATGAGAATCACCACCAAGTCACGCCGCCAAAGTCATGGAGTGGCTACATCTACACAAAACGCACATCCGCACGTAACACATCATCCTCTCTCTAGGAGAGGCCCCCGTGCCATCACGGTATTTCAGTATTTACAGACCGTTTCCAGCACCATAGCAACCCAAACTGCACCATACATAACGGCCTCTGGAGATTCTAAACCCTGTGCCTGGGGCCCAAAGAAAAAGAAATCACTGCAGCATTTAGAGGACAAGCTTGCTCCATGAAGGAATTAAAGAATTTAAGACACAAAGGCTGGAGAGATGATCGACTTGACAATTTTCTCTCATCTGATCGAAAAGAGAAAACAAAAGGGAATTCACTGTGCCTGTGGTCTTCATTTTGACCAACAGGAGACTGACAAGTAGCAGGAACAGTAGCATCATTTCAAGAGAGGCCAAAGATGTAAAATCTGGACAACGGACTCAGGCCGTCATCCTGCCTCTTAAGGCAGCACCTTTTGAAACGTGAAGAGAAAAGGTGTATGTGTCTCAAGAGTCCACAACATTCTGACTCCACTTCCTCAGAGGGTCCCAGGGAAGCGCAATGGAGTTTGACAGCAACGAAGGAGGGTTGAGCCCGGAGACGCCAGGCTGGATGAGCTGCTCATCTCGGCCCGAGAATACAATCTGAAAGGGAGGATACCAGGGAAATGTCACAGCAAAAAACCAGGTGAATGCGTCATCTGCCGGAGGAAGGGGCCAGGGAAGGTCAGAAGGGTTATGACGAGGCCCTGGGAGCCTAGGCCTCATCAGTCCTGGGCCACCCAAGAGTACAACTGCAGCCGACTGACTCTGAGCTCCCAGGTGCAAAACACTGTACCTCTCAGATCATCTCTTCTCAGTCCTGGTGGTTCATGGCCTTTCCCAGCAGCCACTGCTGCTGCCTTCATTTTTCTGACCTCGAGCTCGTGCTTCCTGGGTCCCTTTGAGGCTGTAGGTCCTGCTATCATCGCTATGGCTGAGGCCAGAGGTCACAGAAGGGATTAGCTAAGAAAATTGCATAAGACAGCAGGCAGGCTGGGCATAGTGGCTCATGACTATAGTTTCAGCACTGTGGGAGACTGAGGCAGGAGAATTGTTTGAGCCCAGTAGTTCGAGACCAGCCGTGTCTGGGCACGGGCAACATCCTGAGACCTCACCTCTACAAAAAATCAAGCATTAGTTGGATGCGGTGGCACACACCTGTGGTCAAAGTTACTTGGGAGGTTAAGGCAGGAGGATCTCCTGAGCCCAGGAGTTTGAAGCTGGGGTGAGCTGTAATCGTGCCACTGCACTCCAGCCTGGGTGACAGAGTGAGGCCTCAACTCAAAATAATAATAATAATAAGACAGCAGGCAGAGTAGTCTGTCATGCTGAGAGAGAGAATAATGATACGGACATGTGCAGAGAAGGACACTCAAGGCAGTGCTGCTACTACTGGGATCGTGTTTGCCAATATTTCTGTGACCGTAAAGGTTGTCCCCACTGAGTTGGCACAGCAGTGGTGCCTTTCCTGTCCTTCAAGGAGGCTGAGGCCCTCTTGAGAAAGCCCTGCCATTTCCCTCTTGTCTGCCCAGGGGGTGTGTGACACCCTCCACCCCTCCACCATTGGATGTCATCTCGTTCTTTGAGTTTGCACCTGAATTGTCTCTCTTGCTAGCCTATTCCAGCAGATGACACATTGGACAGTTTACCTGGTTATGTGCTGCGACATTTCCCTGGTATCCTCCCTTTCAGATTGTATTCTAGGGCTGAGATGAGCAGCTCATCCAGCCTGGCATCTCAGGGCTCAAGCCCTGCTCATCTGAGACTCACTCCCCAGACGCCTGCTTCTATAGGAGGAAAAAAAATCAGATAAAAGTAACCTTTCTTTCTTTTTAAGTTTTTGGGTTTTTTTTGAGTTGGAGTCTCACTCTGTCGCCCAGGCTGGAGTGCCGTGGCATACTCACGGCCACCCCAATGTTGACCTGCTGGGCTCCGGCGATCCTTCTTGTCTCAGCCTTCCAAGTAGCCAGAACTACGGGCGCACGCTACCACACCTGGCTACTTTTCTGATTTATTGTAGAGACGAGGTCTCATCATGTTGCCCTGGCCGGTCTTGAACCCGCAGCCTCAGGCAATCCTCTCACCTTGGCCCCCCAAAGGGATTATGGGATTGAGTCACCACCCCCGGCCTTTTCCTTCCTTCCTTCCTTCCTTCCTTTCTTCCTTCCTTTCTCTCTGTCCCTCTGTCTCTCTCTCTCTCTCTCTCTCTCCCCCCCCCCACATCCCTCCTCCCCTCCCCCTCCTCCTCTCCTCTTCTCTCCTCATCTTACTGTCACCCAGGCTGGAGTGCAGTGGCACGCTCATCGTGTATTTAGGTAAATGTGCACACACATATAATTACATGGGGAAAATGATAAATGTGTATATTAAAAGCAGAATGTATACATAAATACATACATACACAAATCAAGTCCAATAATGATATGCTCAAAAATAAATTCCAAGAAATTTCTTTTCTTTTCAAGTTGGAGTCTCACTCTGTCGCCCAGGCTGGAGTGCAGTGGCATGCTCATGGCCACCCCGGCATCGACCTGCTGGGCTCAGGCGATCCTTCTGCCTCAGCCTTCCAAGGAGCCGGGACCACAGTCACATGCTACCGCGCCTGGATAATTTTTTGATTTATTGTAGAGATGAGGTCTCGCCACGTTGCCCAGGCTGGTCCCAGGCAATCCCCTCACCTTGACCTCCCAAAGTGCTGGGATTACAGGCTTGAGCCACTGCGCCCAGCCTCCAATTTCTGTGACTGTAAAGGTTGTCCCCACTGAGTTGGCACAGCCAAGTCCTTCACACTGTTATAAACAACACTACAGTGAACATCTTTGTGCTGATTTCTTTCTCTAGATCTCTGACTATTTTAAACACACCTTATCAACATATAAACATAGTGTTTATGAATCCGTTTTGTAAATCCTTCCCCTTCTTCCCGGACATTCTGATGAGTAGGAAGATGTTGCAGAAACCAACGTGGAATCTGGAATCAGAATTCCTGAGATGGTTTGGCAACATCACCACCTACTTCCTGCAACTTGCCAGGTCACAATCTCTCTGCACTTCAGTTTCCTCGCCTGTAAAATTTAAATTAAGGTAATGATCACATCGGCAGAGTCTCCTACACCTCATGGGGTTATAGTGAGAAACAAATGAGGTCACAGATGTGAGAAGCTCTGTGTGGGTATGGGTATGCGATTAGACAAGCTTGCTATGATTCAACAGAGAGCATTGCACACATCTTTCTATATTTTAGTGCAGACCTTTGGACTTCTAGAAAGACGTGAAATGACTCAATACATAGGGAGAGAGGTCCAAGAAAGCGAGATGAAGAATTATTCCCCTTTAATTCATGGAACAATTGAGACTACTTATTTACACATGCGGAGATTTAATAAACAGAATTTGAAGCTGGACACAGTGGCTCACACCTGTAATCACAGCATTTTAGGAGGCCAAGGTGGGAGAATCATTTGAGCCCAGGAGTTCGAGACCAGCCAGGGTAACATAGCAAGACTCCACCTCTACACAAAACTTTTAAAAGTTAGCCAGGCTTCGTGGCATGCGCCTGACGTCCCAGGTCCTTGGGAGGCTGAGGTGAAAGGATTGCTTGAGCCCAGGAGATTGAGGCTGCAGTGAGCTGAGATCATGACACTCTATTCCTTGTCCTTGTGGCATTTGGTGTCTAGATAACCGCTCCCCTCCCACCCCCCACTGCAGAGTAAATCTGTGCTGGGACAGAGGTGAGCATGCAGCCCGTGGGGTTTTTGTCCAGGAAGGCTCCTTGGAAAAAGAACACGCGAGCTGAGTTCTGAAGGATAAGTAGCTGGAGGGCTTTCCAGAACCTTCTTTTTTCTTTGAGTTGGAGTCTCACTCCTTCGCCCAGCTGGAGTGCAGTGGCATGCACGCTCCCGGCCACCCCAGCGTCGACCTGCTGGGCTCCGGCGATCCTTCCGCCTCCGTCTTCCTGGTAGCCAGAACTACAGACCCACGCTACCACGTCTGGCTATTTTTTATTTTATAGTAGAGACGAGGTCTCGCCAAGTTGCCCAGTCTGGTCTCGAACCCAGGGGCTCAGGCAATCCACTCGCCTCAGCCTCCTAAATTGCTGGGATTGCAGGCTGAGCTACCGAGCCTAGCCCAGAACCTTCTTTATATATACTCATTGTAACCATTTCTTGAAGAGACTGAACTTCCTGCAGTCGGGAACCAGCTGTACTTTGCTCCCACTACTGCTTTGCAAACCTCTTATGCCAACTCTCCCCTCCACCAGTTGACACTTCCGGTAGACCCCAGACCTTCCCTGGGGCTTCCAACTGTGGGCCCAACAGTCTTCCGTCTAGGTAATAAAAAGCATGATCTGATGTTAATTAGACCCACAATTCCCCCGCCAGTTCAAGGCTTCTCCTCTTCTCCTAAGATGAGTCTGAATTGGAACTGAGGCTCAGTTTCCTGTCCTGGGCACTCCGCTCCCTTCCTGACCCCACCCCTCCCCGACTTGCTGACCCTGCCTGGCCCAGGCTTGGGGCCAGGAGAAGGGAGGGAAGGAAGAGGAACCACATGTGTTTTCACATAGCTTGTTATTCTCCCTCTGTTGTCGAATGCCTCTATGATGACAGCTGTCTAAAGGCTGACTCAGGATTCACCGGGCAGAGTGGGCGTGAGGACCCACCCACACCTCCAGTGCTCTGCCTCCTGACCTCACACAGGGCCCTGATGCAGGTGGGATCCTGTCATGCTGGCCTGTCCTGATGCCTCCAGCTCCCGTGCCACTGCCCCATTCCTTCAAGGGTGGCATGTGGCACACTCTGACCCACCCAAGAGCTCTTCCAAGTTCATCACTCGTAGCGCCTCCAGGGGATCTCTGCAATTCTGAGACATCAGCCTGAGAGGTGAGCAGACCATCTCTCCTTCTGGCAAGCCGGGTGGTGCTGTCAATACCCAACTCCCTTGCCTGGAGGAGGGAGGTTGTGGGGAGACTCAGGCAGCACCCATTGCCTCCAGTCCAGCAGCCCTTTCCAGCCTGTCCTCACTCCCAAGTGAGCTGGGGGAGGATGGCAGGGCCAGTCTGTAGAACCAGTTTGCCTAGCATCTCTCATTGTCTCTCTCTCTCCACCCCCCACCCCTCCCTCCACTGTCCTCCCTCCCCTTTCTGCTGCTACTGTTCCCCATTCTCTAGAATAAGGGGGCCTTTGTCACCCCCCAACCTCTTCCTAGACAGAAAAACTTACAGATGCAAATGAGACTACATTTTGATCAAGTGCTGAGAATTTGACTGCACTGACCCCAGAAAGAGGCTTGGTTTTGTTGTCATGACTAAAGTTGTTTTCCTCTGCTAAACAGAGGAATTCCAGAATTCTGTTCTTGGCATCAAGGGAACGGAAGGAGCCATGTGGCCAGGGATGAGGGGAGACCTATTTCCAGGTTCAGCAGGACCGGGAGGGCTGGCTTTGCACTAGGACTCCTAGAGGCAAAGAACTGTGAGGATCGGACTAGGAGGGGATCACTGGAGGGACCATCAGAACTGAAACCTCATCAGAGTGTCATGGCTCAGGACTGGTATACAGCAGGTGCTCAATAAGTCCTGCAATAACATTGCTATTCAGGCAAGAGAAACGTCAGTATCCTATCTGGCTTCCAAGAAATCTTATACAATCACTGCGAAGACAAAGCAAGACTTTTCTTCAACACTCTTAAAATGAACTTTGAAGCAAGAACGTGAGAAATTCAGTAATGTTGGGAATAATATTTTACATCTTGGGGGGACTCACTTTAAAATTTTAAATTGTATTATTT
>CAUYQG010147270.1:0-13729 GCA_963574415.1 Tarsius wallacei | reverse complement strand
ACAGTGTAGAAGTGTTCCCTTTTCGCCACACCCTCTCCAGCAACTGTTATTTTTTGAGTTATTGATAATTGCCATTCTGACTGGAGTTAGGTGGTATCTCAGTGTGGTTTTGATTTGCATCTCCCTGATGATTAGTGAGGTCGAACACTTCTTCATGTGTCTGTTGGCTGCTCGGATGTCTTCCTTTGAGAAATGTCTGTTCATATCCTTTGCCCATTTTATAATGGGGTTGTTTGTTTCTTTTCTGCACGCAGACAAACGCGTAAAATCTGTTTATTAACTGAAAAACATAGCATTGTTAAAAAGGAATATATAACCCAAAGTGATTTACATATTCAGTGCAATCCCTGTCAAAATTCCAGTAATAGTCTTCACAGAAATTAAAAAATAAATTCTAAAATCTGTATGGAACTACAAAAGATACCAAATAACCAAAGTAATTTTAAGCAAAAAGAAGAAAGCTGGAGGCATCATACTACCTGACTTCAAAATCTACTACAACCCAAAATACCATGGTGATGGTACTGAAGTAAAAACACATAGATCAGTGAAACAGAATAGAGAATCTAGAAATAAGTCTGCATATTTACAGCTAATTTTCAACAAAGCCTCCAAGAACATACGTTAGAGAAAGGACACTCTTCAATAAATGGTGCTGGGAAAAACTGGATTTCCCTCTGCAGCAAAATGATACTATAACCCTACTCTGACTATATATAAAGATCAACTCAAAATGGATTGAATACTGAAATATAAGTCCTGAAACTATAAAATTCCCAGGGAAAAGAAAAGAGAAACACTTCAGGACATTGGTCTCAGTAAAGATTTTATGGGTAAGATATCAAAAGCATAGGCAACAGAAGCAAAGAAAGGCAAAGTGAACTACATCAAACTAAAAATCTTCTGCACAGCAAAGAAAACAATCAACAGAGTAAAAAGACAACCTGGGAGAAAACATTTTTAAACTATTCATCTGACAAGTAATTAATATACAGAACATACAAGAAACTCAAATAGCTTAGCAGGTTAAAAAATCTAATTTAAAAATGGGCAAGTGACATGAATAGATATTTCTTTAAAAAATATATACAAATGACTATCAGGCATATGAAAAATCTTCAACATCATTTATCATTGGGGGAAATTCTAATAAAAACCCACATAAAATATCATCTCACATCTATCAGAATGACTAATATCAAAAAGACAAAAATTAAGATTAAACAATATAAAAAAGACAAAAATTAAATGCAGGTAAGGATTCAGAGAAAGGAGAATTCTTATTTAATTTTGGAAGGAATGTAAATTAAATTACTATAGCCACTACAGAAAACAGTTGGATGTTTCTCAAAAAACTAAAAATAAAACTAGCATATGACCTAGTAATCCCACTACTGAGTACATATACAAAGGAAAAGAAATCAGTATGTAAATAAGATATTTGCACTGCCATGTTTATTGTAGCACTCTTCACAATAACCAAGATATGGAATCTACTTAACTTTCCATCAGTAGAAAAATGCGTTAAGAAAATATGGAATACTAATTAAAGAATTAAGCCGGGCTCGGTGACTCAGCCTGTAATCCCGTGCTTTGGGAGGCTGAGGTGAGTGGATTGCCTGAGCCCGCGGGTTCAAGACCCGCCTGGGAAACTTGGCGAGACCTCATCTCTACCATAAATCAAAAATTAGCCGGGCGTGGTAGCGCGCGCCTGTAGTTCAAGCTACTTGGAAGGCTGAGGCGGAAAGATCGCCGGAGCCCAGCAGGTCGAGGCTGCGGTGGCTGGGAGCGGCCACTGCACTCCAGTCTGGGCAAGAGTGAGACTCCAACTCAAAAAATAAAAATTAAGAACAAAACAAAACTAATTAAAGAATTAAATCCTGTCATTTGTAGCAGCATGAATAAGCCTTGAAAACATCATGTTAAGTGAAATAGACTAGACACAGAAATATAAATACTGCATGTTCTCACTCATATATGGAAGCTAAAACTGTTGATCCCATATAAGTAGAGTACACGAGTGGTTACTAGAGGCTGGGAAGTATGAGGGGGATAGGGAGAAGTTGGTTAACAAATACAAAAGTGTAGTTAAAGCGAAGCAATAAGTTCTAGTGTTCTATAGCATTGTAAGGTAACTGTGGTTAATAGTAGTTTATTGTATATTTTTAAGTAGCTAGAAGAGAGGATTTAAATGTTTTTAACACACACACACACAAATGTTAAGTATTTGAGGCTATGGGTATGCTAATTATCTGGGTTTGGTCATTGCACATTATATACATGTATCTAAATATCACATTACACCATAAAAAATTGACATGATTATTATATGAAAAAGCAAAGGGCTCTGAATATAAAAAGGTATAATGAAAATAATGACAAGATTGAAGGATATGCTATATTGGATTTTTAATTTTACTCTAAAGCAAAAAAATTAAAAGTTAAAATAACAGAAGCATGGAAATATATGCATACATTTATTACATGTTTATTATATAATATATACAACACTCTATAAATAATATAAGCATGGAAATATATCTGCATATACTCCATAAAATATAGAGTCTAGACTATCTGCACACTTATATGATCAATTGATTCTTAAAGTTACCAACCTAATTCAAATGAGAAAAACTATATTTTCCCCAATTTATTAGGGTATAATTGACAAATACAAATTGTACATATTTAAGATGTACAACACTGTGTTATACATATCCATTGTGAAATGATTACCACAATCAAGCTAATTAACATATCAATTTTCTCACATAGTTGCCATTTTGGGGGGTGTAGTTAGAATACTTAAGATACACTCACTTAGCAAATTTCTACTATACAATACATTATTTTTAATTATAGTCACTGATATAGCTCAGATATCCCTCCAAATCTCATGTTAAAATGTGATTCCCAATGTTGGAGGCATTTGGGCCATGGGGAATGGATCCCTCCCAGAAGTAATGAGTTCCTACAAGATCTAGCTGTTAAAAAGAATCTGGGAACTCTCCCATCTTCCTCTCTTGCTTTTGCTCTCACCATGTAACACGTTGGCTCCCTTTGCCATCTGCCATGAGTGAAAGCTTCCTGAGGCCTCACCTGAAGCCCAGCAGTTGCAACACCATGCATGTAGAACTGTGAGCCAAAATAAACGTCCTTTCTTTGTAAATCACCCAGCCTCAGTAGTTTCTTTATAGCAATACAAAATGGACTAATACAGTCACCGTGCTACGCATTAAGTTTTTAGACCTCATTCATCTTATCTGAAAGTTTTTACCTTTGACCAACATCTCCTCCTACGCATACATCCCCTGCCCATTTCCCCTCCTCACCACTTATAGTAACCACTGTTCTACTCTCCACTTCTATCTATTCGACTATTTTAGAGTCCACATATAAGGGAGATAATGAAGTATTTGTCTTCCTGTGTCTGGCTTATTTCACTCAAAATAATGAGTTCCAGTCCCATCCATGTTGTCAGATATGGCAGTATTTTATTCCTTTTTTTTAAGTCAGAACAATATCCCATTTTGTATGTAGACCACATTTTCTTTATACATTCATTCATATATGAGCACAGGTTGATCCTATATCTTGATTATTCTGAGTAATGTTGCAATGAACAAGGGGGTGCAGATATCACTTTGAGATTATTATTTTTTTCTTTCCTTAGGATATATATAGATACTTGAAAGTGGAATTGCTAGAGCATATGATAGTTTTATTATTATTTTCTGAAGAACCTCCACAATGTGCTTAATGGTTGTACTAAGTTATGTTCCACCAACATCGTATAAGGATTCCTTTTCTCCAACACTTACTTTCATCTTTTTAATGATAACCATTCTAAATGGTATCAGGTGATACCTCATTGTGATTTCGATTTGTATTTCCTTGTCGATTAGTGATGTTGAGTGTCTTTTCATATATCTATTGGCCAGTTTAGAAAAATTTTTGTTGAGGTCCTTTGCCAATATTTTAATCAGATTATTTGATTTTTTAAACTATTGATTTGTAGGATTTCCTTATATATTTTTGATATTGATTACAAGAGATGTAAGAAACTTTTTTGGGAGGAGAGATCTATTTTCTTAAAAATCGGTGTGATTACATGACTGCAAACAATTGTCAAAATGTGTCAACTGATCGCTGTAAATAGGCACATTTTTTTACATGCAAATTATACCTCAAAGAATTACCCTCACCAAAAATGTAAACAAATAAAGGAACTGATATAAGAAAGGAAAACAATAGAAGGAAAAATCTTCCAATTGGCAGGGACAAAAGAATGCATGTATCTACTATAATATTAAGAGATGACTTTTTATTGCTTGCATATACCAAGAACTCTTCCAAATGCTGCATATGTATTGATTCAATTAATCTTTATCAAAATCCTGTGAGATAGGCACTACTCTGGTCTCCTTTTTATACATGCTGAACCTGAAGTAATAAGTAATTTGCCCAAAGCTACATAGTAATTACCATTTTGTCTGACAATATATTTATTTTCTGTTTCTTCTTAAAATATACTTCTGCTAGATATACAGAAGGCTCTAGCTGGTCAGTTATGTTTTCTCAACCTTTTGACAATGTGCTCACACTGTCTTCTGTATTGATGAGAAAGGATTCATATGATTCTGGCAAGTGCTTAGAGATTGTATAAGCATGCCACCTTTTAAAAATGAATTTAGTTGAGGGAGTTACAATTATGCCAGACTCCCCAAAATATGGGCTAACCATGATTGTTTATACATCATCAAGGCAAAAATTTTGTTTGCTTCCTTGCTTTTATATTTTTTTCTCTTTTTTAATGTCACTTCTTCAGTTACCCAGAGATATATGACAGAAATGACTGCAGTTTTTCTACTAAGATATAGCATTCTTGGGCTTAGAATTTTATTAATAGTTTTCTATTACTACATGGAACCAAGGCTTTCCCTGTTCCACTAAAATCTAAAGTTTCGACTGCCAGGCAATGGCAAATGCACTTTGTGCAGCGCCCTCATCCCCAATCCTCACTTTTCACCTTAGACTTTATTCTTGGCCTCTACAGGTTCACCTTCTTTCTTGCTAGGCCAACAATAAATTAAAAATTGTGTTTTACAGTATTTAATTCCTCATTTCTGGTATTTTATGGCAAGAGTACTTTCAGATTGTACATGGAAATTGAAAACCCTTTATTATGCATTTAAAAATATTTTACAATGAGAAGTCATTAATATTGTGCACAAAATTAGTTGCATGTGTTTTATGCTCTAAGACATATTAAAATACTAAAAAATTGAAACAAATACAATTAAATTGTAATATGAGAAAATATAAACATAATATTAATTATGGTAGGAGAACACTAAACTGTACATAAAGAAATTCAAATTTTAAAATATATGTATCTTTTTGACTATGCAGAATAACAGAAAATAAAGAAAGTTTATGAGAATCTGATTGGTAACATAGTTATCATTGATGAAAATTGTACAGATGATTCTTAGTCTTTAAACACTTGTATGCTTTTGAAATTATCTGTAATAATTATGTATTAAATAAGAAATATTTTGTAAAATCCCACCCAAAGTTTGTCATAAAATCTAATAAATAGAATACTTCCAGCCTGGGCACGGGGGCTCAAGCCTGTAATCCTGGCACTTTGGGAGGTCGAAGCAAGAGGATTGCCTGAGCCCTCGGGTTTGAGAACAGCCTGGGCAACATGGTGAGACCTCGTCTCTACAATAAATACAAAAATTAGCCAGGCATGGTGGCACATGCCTGTAGTTCTGGCTACTTGGAAGGCTGAAGCAGAAGATCGCTGGAGCCCAACAGGTCGATGCTGGGGTGGCTGTGAGCTTGCCATTGCACTCCAGCCTGAGGGACAGAGTGAGATTCCAACCCCCCCCAAAAAAGAATACTTCCAGACAATTTCAAATGAGCTCTGTTTAAAAAAATAATTGTCTGCATTTCTGTCTGCAATATAGACAAAAAATGAATAAAAATATTTACTTTATCAAATCTTACTCTAGTAACACAGTTATTAACACATATTTATATGAGAGTATGTAGGTATGTAAGCAAGGGAGTAGAGGAAGTAGACTACATACGTAATAGGAATATAAATGACAGAAAAAGTGTAGAAGATTATATGGTAAGGAAGAGAAAAACTTGATAGCTCTGTGTTAGAGCGGTGTTAAAATCATGATTTTCATAAACTGTGTGGACTTTATTTATTTTTTTGAGTTGGAGTCTCACTCTGTCGCTCAGACTGGAGTGCAGTGGCCGCTCCCGGCCACTGCAGCCTCTACCTGCTGGGCTCCAGCGATCCTTCCCTCTCAGCCTTCCAAGTAGCTGGAACTACAGGCGCGCACTACCACGCCCGGCTAATTTTTTGATTTATTGTAGAGATGAGGTCTCGCCAAGTTGCCCGGGCAGGTCTCGAACCTGCGGGCTCAGGCAATCCACTCACCTCGGTCTCCCAAAGCACTGGGATTACAGGCTGAGCCACTGAGCCCGGCTGTGTGGACTTTAAATTAGAAAATGTTTCCTAATGATTTTCTATTTTTAAATGAAGATATAGGTCCTAAATGGAAATGTTAAAACTTGAATTATTTAGCCTTCAAAAAAAGTCCTGAGTAAAACTTTCTATATTATAAGTTCTGGAGGTTTTATGAGCGAGGTGTCTGTCTGATTTTGTGCCGATGGGTGAATACATTGTGCGTAGGAGATCCAACAATTAATTTCGCAAACTCATCCTAGAAAAAATACTACATACCTCTTTGCTGAATGTCACTATGATCACCTTTGAAATACTCTCCTTGGGAAGCTATACACCAATGCCAGCATCTAGTCCACCCATCAAAGCAATTTTGGAAATCTTTTTCTGAAATGGCCATCAGATCTGTCATCTTATTACCTTTAATGTACTGGATGTCATCAAGATGTCATCCTTTCAATATTTCCTTTATCTCCAGGTAAAGAAAAAAAGTAACTAAAGGCCAGATCAGGTGAGTAGGAAGGGTGTCCTAATACAGTTATTTGTGTACTGGCTAAAAACTCCCTCACAGACGTTCTGTGTGAGCTGGTGCATTGTTGTGATGCAAGAGCTCCTTGGGGACAATTTTTGCACACATCTTTCTCATGCCAAGATTTACAGTTAAGATTTTCCTCTTTCTTTATCAAAGTTTTTTGGTCTGCTATGCTTCTCACAGTCAGTCAGCAACTTTTATGCACATTTTGACAATTTTTTGCAATGCTTTTGTTAGTTCTGCTTGGTACTGGCCATCCTGATGTCTCTCCATCAGTGACGCTTTCTCTCTCTTCAAAAAAATGTTTAATCCATTGTTACATTGCCATTTTCTTCGCAGCATTACCCTCATAAACTTGGACTAACATATCCCTGATGTCACTTCCACTCTTGCCAAGTTTAACAGGAAATTTAATACTTGTTCATTGTTTTAATTCAAGCTCCAACATTCTTGGGATGGCAACAACAATAATGAACACCACTCAGCAAGACACCACCACATGTTGACATGAACACAGCTGTACCAAGGTTATGAAACGTTACCGTGCTGTTTATACAGTGCTGCCAACATAAGCACATGGTGACAAGCTCATGAACTTTATTGTTAGCCTTCATATGTTTGAGCTTTCAGGCAAGTAAATTTTATTAAAGAATGTTTAATTTCCAGTGATTTCTCTTATTTTTTTATTTTTGGCAGTTTCCTAAATGTCTTGGAGAACTTTCCTATTGGCAATTGAAATATTTTATCTCCAAATAACTGAAATTTGACATTTTCCATGGATGACCTTATTTGACAAGGTTTGAGTTGGAGATCAATTCTGGTCACAGTTCAAAATAGTCCTTTACAAATAGCATTTTCTCATTTTATGAGTGATTTTAAATTGCAATTATAATATTTATAACTGCTTTAAAATTTTGAATGCCTCACAGAATATTTTTACTACTTTCTTTCATTGTATACATACTTTTATACAAATTGAATGGTAAATAATAAATACGTAAACTTTTAAGTTTAAAAGAAATTAGTTTTTTCTCCATTTCCATTGAGAAAGCCTAAAAAGGAAATTTATTTAAAGTTAAACAAGAGAAAATTAGAAACAACCAACTTCTGTCTAGAAAGCTTGTGAGAACCTGTAATAGATTTTTGAAAAATACTATAGTGACAAATAGATTTATTTTGCTCCCTAATGCCTATTACAGAACATGGTAGCTTTTGGGAATTGAGTAACTATTTAACTGAAGAATAACTGCTTATTTACATTGAAAGGTCATATATTTTAAAAGTTAAAAACATGCAGCCTTTCCAATAAAGTGATGAGTTTGTTATTCTTAGGCTTATAAACTATCAATGCCTTCAAGAAAAGAGTATTATTAGCAATATGTTTGGCCATTCCCAATTCATCACAGATAAATATACTTATAAAAATGTGGACATTGATGTCACTAGGTAACATCATAATATTGCTGCAAGAAATTTCCACCATGAACTAATTTTGACTTTGCTTGACACTGTAGAATACATTGAAAATACCTCTGCATTCTGTTAGTCCCAAGCAGCTCCAGTTAATATGCTAGTACCCTGTCTTTAATTATGTATTTATTTATGTGTTTATTTATTTAAAAGATGTAGGGTTAGATTCAGGGTTAGGTATATAAATGTTCATTATGCAAGTACCCTTGTTGATGAAGTGTGCCCCTCCCTCCCCTGGCAGTTTCGCAAAACTGCCAAACCCACCCCCCTTAAATGTCCCAGAGACAGTAGTCATTCTGAACTAGAGTTACAAAAGATCAAATTATATTATTTCATCATTTTACATGACTCAGAAAAAAGAGTGCTACTAGGGTTCATAGATTTGGACTAAAACCAGAACAACTGAGATTATGATAGAAAGAGGAAATAAGCAAATAATAACAACACAAGTCAACAGGTATACTTATAAAGTTCACATGTAAGTGGACATGGAAGTAGTATAAAATTTAAGCTAATACAGTCAGAAAGGAATTGATGATTCTGCAGTATGGTAAGTATATAAAGCCTTTAGTTACTAAATAATGGAGGAAATATTTCTGGGAAGTACTAGGCAACCTAAAAATCTGTGTCTTTTAAAAATATTCTCAGAGTCCTTTAAGACCTCCTTTTGACTACATACATGTTGAAAAGTGTTCACGCTTTAAAAAATGTGTACAAGGAATTTTCATATATCTGGCTATGAAGAAATAACTGACTCTGATCTAGTTGGCTCTCTATAGCATCAGAAAAAGTCAATGTTACGATCACCATGCAAATCCACTCACCATAATAATATAACGATGTTGCTGGCAACACTGATAACTACCTTTTGATCCAATTATAAAACTGTATAAGATATATAAAGCAATTATTTGTAGACATTGTACAATAGATAGAAAAATAAAATGATCTAAGAGAGAGGGAAAATGCCCAAGATAAGTCTCGCAATTGCTCTAGCCTTCTGCCTTAGGTGAAACTCACTGAGGATAGCCAAAGAGCCACTGCAATAGAGAAGCAACTTGCAGAGTTCAGACAGAGTTGGAGATAATTTGTGTTTGCAACGGACAGAGTAGAGAAACATAGTAATGCACTGGGCTTTTGGTAGCCCTATAAAACAGCATTGGCTTAATAGGGAAGCTAAATTAGTCTTCGAATAAAGGCTACTTTGAACATACCATAAAAACCTAAAATTAAGACTTGAAAAGATGCACCTGATTCAAAATGGCCTAACTGTGTACCAGAATAAGTTCCAAAAACTCTTTAGAAATATTTATTATTCAATAACATAAAACTTGTGACATCCAACTCTTAGCAAAAAAAAATTCCAGGCATGCAAAGAGGCTGGATAAAATTACCCACATCTAGGAAAAAAAATCAATCAGGATAAATAGGCAATGATAAAAGAGATGAGGAATTTAGCAGAAGAGGAACAAAAATATGTTAAAGGATGTGAAGGAAAATATGAATAAAAGAAAAAGAAAAATTGAGGACAAAAACGCAAATTAAACTCATACGGATAGAAAGTATAATACTTAAAACAAAAAATACACTGGATAGAATTAACAGCAGACTACATACTACAGCAGACAATGTCACTGTACATGAAAGCAAGACCTTAGAAATATTTTAGATGAAGCATACCAAAACAAATGTATTAAAGCCCAAGTAACCTATGGAATAATATCAAATAGATCAACATATATGTTAATTGAAGTACCAGGGAAAAGAAGAAAGAGACATTAAAATGTTCCAAAAAATAGCTGCCAACATTTTCCAAATTTGATGAAAATTACAAACCCAGAGATTCAAAAAGCTCAATAGTCTACAAGAAAATAAACAATTTTACAAAAAAGAAAGAAAAATAAAAAACGAAGGCAAATCAATCAAATTTCTGAAAACTAGTGACAAATCTTAAAAACACATATAGAGAAAAGATACATGTAGATAAGAATCACAGCAGTATTCTCAGGAATAATGAATGCCAGAAGACACTAAAGGAGCATATTCAATGTGCTGAAAGGAAAATATTGTTAACATCAAATATTCTATCCAGTGAAATTTTTCCAAAATCAAGGTGAAAGATATGATTCAGACAAGCAAAAACTATGAGAATTCAGTCAGCAGGTCATTACGACAAGAGATGCTAAAAAGAAACTCTTTAGGCAGAAAGAACATGACACCAGAAACAAATTTAAATCTACATTAAAACAACAACAAATGAACAACTAAAATAATAAATATGTGGATTAATATTTTCAATTATCTCATTATAGAATCTCTAACGGATAATCAAAGTTTAAGAATACATGTACTATATGGCATTTATAACATATATAGAAGCAACATGTATTATAGGAATTATAGAAAGGGTGGTGGAATAAATTTAATTGCAATGTATAATTTTTTATACTATATAGAAAGTGGTAGACCACAATAAGTTAAAATTTTACATTTTATCTCGTAAGCAGGAATTGACAGACTACCACCCATAGCCAAAAGTGGTCTACTGTTGGCCAAATATGGTTGTGCCTATTTATTTGTGAACTGTCTCTGGCTGCTTTTGTTTTACAAATAAAACAAAGAGTTAAATAAATAAGTGGTGAAGAAAAATGGAATCATAAAAAACCACTCAGTACTGTAGAAAAGAAGTCTCAAAAGCTGACTGGGGGTTGCGGGGAAGTGATGGAAATAAAAGAAAGTAAACAAATGGGAAACAATAGCAGATAATCAATTTAAATATAGCTATATCATTAATTATTTTAAAGGTAAATGCTCTAAAATCTCCAATTAAAAGCCAGAAATTGTCACATAAAATAAAAATGCAAGAAAAATAATTATTAGAGAAATAAAACACATGACTACTCAAAGACTTGTGCATAAATATTTACAAAAAGAAATACAAAGTGCCAAATGCTCGTTAAGCGATAAATGTACAGGCAGACTGTAGTATTGATATTAGATGAAACATTACTCAACAATTAAAAAGAAACAATTAATATATGTACTAACACGTATAGTCTCAGCAACATTATGCTAAGTGAAAGAAGTTGACACAAAAGATTATATACTATATAATTTAATTTATACGAAATGCTAAAAAGGACAAAATTGCAGTGACAGGAAACAGAATAGTAGTTTCTGTATTTGTGGTAGCTGGAGAAATCGACTGCAAATGGTGACAAGGGGATATTACGGGGTGATTGAAATGTTCTATATGTTGAGTGAGGTAGTCATTACACAAATGCATATGTGTGTCAAAAGTCATAAAACTGTATACTTGAATGATTTTTATTTTATTTTAAGTGTATTACTCAACATTACACTTAGAGAGTATTTTTGTTCTCTAAGAGTAATATAATTCAATAAATACTAGTGTATTCACTCAAATATACAAGACTGCCTCAGTAGTAGTACTAAATAGGGTGATATTAGTCTCAAAAAAATATATTATTTTATTTTAACATTATAACTCAAGCAGTCTGAAATATATGTGTGAGGTGAG
Organism: Tarsius wallacei; assembly: GCA_963574415.1. Lineage (NCBI taxonomy): Eukaryota > Metazoa > Chordata > Mammalia > Primates > Tarsiidae > Tarsius > Tarsius wallacei. The sequence goes on along the minus strand of CAUYQG010147270.1, from coordinate 1,696 downwards.
TGGATAAGCTATTATTTTTAAAAGTCCAAACTCCTCCAACATACTAGAAATTGAGGTAGTAGCTACTTGGGAGTAGTGACAGGATGATGTACAAAAGGGTCTTCGATACTTTGGTAATATTCTGCTTCTTGATTTGAGTGCCAATTACATAGATGTTTGGGTTGTGAAAGTTTATGTGTAATTTTCTAAGTATACAGTAAACATCAATAAATTTCCAAACAGAATATATTCATTAGCTGGGGAAAACAAGACACTGAAATATCTTAATGATCATATATTGTCAGCCATCTGTGTCACAATTTTAGCCTTTAAAGAGGCCAGTTGAGAGAGCTTGGTAAATACCTACTATGTATGAATTTGCTATTAACCATTCTAAAGTGTCTCTTATGTCTTAGTAAAGTTGTACCACATGTACCATAAACAGTTTCATTCATAATTCTGATACACTAAGCAATAACGTTAGCAGCAATAATTTCAACTGAGGAAATGTTCAGTCATCTCAGAAATGCTTGAATCTTTTAAGTGGTAAGTGGACACAGCATTAAATAGCATGTTAGTGCATGGCACAGTTTTCTCATATACTAATTGCAATATTTCTGATTGAATGAAGAAAAAAGTATGTTTGGTGTGTTTAATAGACTGGCTAACATCCCTTTTTATCAAAGATAGAACAGGCATTGGGTCCTGTTCCTGGAATTAAATATTTTTCTTTTTCTTTCTTTTCACAGTAACCTATTATGTATGATGCCTGATAATAGTTTTCCCACTGCAAATATTATCGTAAAATTTCCTTTTGAAATATTTTTTAAATAGTTGGGCACTTTAAAGATAAATATTAAGTAATAATGATATAGTGGCATTGGCTGCACTATATGAAAGGGAACCCCCCCAAAACTGGAATTTGTTTATAAAAAGTTGTGTATATATACTATATGTTTAAACTTCAGTCACCTTCAAAGTACTCTCTATCTGATGCAATACACCTATAGAGATGCTTTTTTTCTACTGTTCAAAACAGTTTCTGAACATGTCATTTTTGATGCCTTTTACTACTTCTGACATTTTTTGTTTCACCTCTTCCACACCGGTAAAACGTTTCCCTTTGAGGACTTTTTCAACCAGGGAAGCAAAAAAAAAAAAAAAAGGATTCCGGGGCAAAATCGAGTGAATAAGAGAGAGTGGCCCCGCTTGCTCTGTCTTCCACTTCAGTCTGTGTTGACCTGCGATCTGCAGTCCTGGGTGGTTTATAGAAAGGACGCCGAGACACTCAGAAGGAGGGAGATAGGGTTGCTCACACTCAAGGATGTGGCCATAGAATTATCTCCAGAGGAGTGGGAATGCCTGGACCTCTGGACCTCCCTCAGCAAATATTGTACAGGACTGTGACATTAGAGAACCACAGAAACCTGCTTTTTCTGGGCCTTGCTGTCTCTAAGCCAGACCTGATCACGTGTCTGGAGCAAAGAAAAGAGACCTGAGATGTGAAAAGACCCAACACATTAGCCAAACCTCCAGTCTCAACAGATGCATCCTGTTATCCAAAGTGTACCACCTTTTTCAAGGATTCTTATGGTTTGAGGTTTTACATTTAGGTCTCTGATCCATTTGGAGTTAATTTTTGTGTATGGGGACAGGTAGGGGTCCTGCTTTAATCTTCTGCATGTGGCCAGCCAGTTTTCCCAGCACCATTTACTGA
>CAUYQG010147269.1:0-27895 GCA_963574415.1 Tarsius wallacei | reverse complement strand
TGTACACAGACAGCCTCAAAGTCAGTCAGAGGTGAGAGGTTAGGGACTTCTTAGATTTTCCTGAGCATGTGCAAAACCTTACTATGCTTTTTGGAGCTTTTCAAAGAAGCTGTGGACATCTAATTCCCCAGCCTTTCCTTTTAATCTTTTTTATTAGTTTACTGTCTTCCCCAACTGATATCCACTGCCTCGGGCAGCTCCAAGGTTAAGCAATTATTTCTCAATTTTCAACAAATGCACCCTGAGAAAAGGGATTTCTGGGTTAGGAAAGCTGTAGATTAGGTCAAATAAAGATAGTCTTGCAAGTGGAGTCTTCTACCGAACCATCAGACAGATCATATATTGATAATTCTCTGGCAATGCAACTCTGAGGAGCTCTAACCCTGTTATTTCTACATCAGTGACTGATAGCTTTCACTGTGATTGTAGACTTTCAAGATTACCAGGGAGCTGTAGATGGGAGAAGGAAATAGGTCAAGTTAAAATGTCACAGAGATTACTACTCTTACCAACAATCAGCCTATTTTATAAAAATAAATTCTCCCCAGATTGCTGCAAGCCTTTAGTTAATTTTCAAAGTTATGAAAAAATTGCTTCTGGCAAATTTTGGCAGTTTTCTTCTTGCTTTTATGGGGGAAATAATCTTTAGAAGTCCTTATTCCACCATTTTCACTCATGTACCTCAAGCACTGATATTTGAAAGCCCTTCATGGGCTTTGGTTGCATGTTTCTGATTAAAAACCACAGTTTAGGAATTTCCTATTAAAATTTAGTGCAGACATAAGAATATTTGCTCTTCCTCCCAAATGTCATAAAAATGATCAAGAAATTTGTGAATGCATAAATCCACACGTATAAAAAAAGTAAGAAGAGACAACATCAACAATAATTTGGAATCTGAAAAATAAACGGACAAGTAATAACAGAGTCTGCAAAGTGCAAATGTAAGTCAACAGAGGAAACTGAAACAAAGCCCATAAAGGCTCACAAACTGAAAGGAACAGGTAACTGTTACAACAGAACTGTAGACAGGACTAAAACAGGAGGACTGAAATCAAGTCTTTATAAGAATATTTAAAAGCTCAAGTACTCTCACATGTACAACTGACAACTGCTCCTCCTTCACCTGGCAGAATATTATAATTTTATTCTCTGGAAAAGTCAGACCACAATGACTCTGTTTGACAAATACAGGTACAGCTAGAACATAAGTCATATACTAAAAATAGAGGTAGGATTGAGCGCATATGACCCCACCCCCCAGCTCATCCCTTATCTTGGTTCTCAGAACTCTAATTGCCAGGTTCATTCTGCCCAAGCAGCACACAAGGAAAATTTTATCTGGGAAACCTGACCGGCCCAAGAGAAAAGACCTAATCACGCTAAGGTTCACAAAATACCTTCCTACCTATGTAGGCATTGTGTTATAATTGCCTACCGTGTTCAGTACAGTAACACGCTGGACAGGTTGTAGCCTAGGAGCAATAGGCTGCACCATAGATCCTAGGTGTACAGTAGCCTCTACCATCTGGGTCTGTATACCCCATGATGTTTGCACAAAGATGAAATCACCTAATGATGCATTTCTCAGAATGTATCCTAGTCATTAAAGTAACACATGACTATATAGTGCTTTCCTCAGTTGTATGAGTTGTTCTAGCAAATTATCAAAACTGAGGGGGGTTGTAGGATATCTCGAATTTGAAGACAGCCTGCAGAAGTACAAACAACCTGGGGACTCCACTTGGGCCTGGGGTCTGAAGTTAGGGCAGTATTGTTGAGGACTTTGCCCTTTAGCTTGTAGAACCTTTAACTTGTAGAAACTTTAACTTGTAGAACTCCAGGTAGTATCAGAATCAAACTGGATTGTAGAATACGCAATTGATGTCAGAGAATTGTTGACAAAAGGCAACTATGCAAGAATATACCAGCTTGAGAGCTGCACATAGGCCTAGGAAGTCTGGGTGCGGTGGCTCACACCTGTAATCTCAGCACTGTGGAAGGCCAAGGCCGGAGGATCACTTGAAGCCAAGAGTTCGAGACTGGCATGGGCAACATAGCAAGACCCTATCTCTACAAAAATTTTTTTTAAATTAGCCAGTAATGCCTACAGTCCCAGCTACTTGGGAGGCTAGAATAGAAGGATCACTTAAGCCTGGTAGGTGGAGGCTACAGTGAGCCATGATCATTCCACTGTACTCTAGCCTGGGTAACAAAGTGAGAGCAAATGCCAAAAAATAAAAAAATAAGAGTAGGAAACAATCAATTAATTTTCTAGGAGGAGGACAAAATACTTCAAAATACATCTCTAAGAACATGAAAGATACAAATCCACATGTATCTGAACACAAGCAGAGAACTGTACATATCTACTGGAGAGTTTGTGGATAAAACAGTGTTTATTACATAAGCAATTCAACAACTGGTAAAAGATAATATTAGCTCTAACAAAAATATACAGAATAATAGTCTACTACAAGGCTCAGATATGAATTAGTGATTTCATAAATTTTAATATAAACATGGTATACTAATTTAACCAAAAATGATGATGTGATTTTACTAGGAGAATGTGGGAACAGAAGATGTGTGTGACTTATGTGTGGTGGAGGTTGACAGTGATGGGGAACTGAATCTTCACCTTCAGTATTGTGAAGTCCTTAAATGCTGAACATGACTAAAGCAAAAGTGGCAATATAAGCATTTTATTTAGAGATACATGTGTAAATCTCAAAGAAATGGATAAGAGAGTTAGAAGTGGTTGTCTATGAGAAGTGTAAATGGAAGGTGAGGTACAAAAAGCCTCATAGAACTAAGTTTTTAAACTATGAGCACTTTTATTAATATTTTTACATTAATAAAAATAAGAAATGTTTAAAGTATCACTGATAACTAGAGTACTGTGACGTTATCACGGAAATTGCTACTATTTTGAAGAACAGGATACAAGGGGTGTGGTGGCTCTCTTGAGCTCACTAAATTGCTGAAGGTCTCATCTCATTTTTAAGTGTGTTCTTACGATTCCAAATCTGTTTCTCTCTGAATTGTCCCAGTAGTAACTCAAAAATAAGTAAAGTGGTTCATTATCACAGGAGTGGAAAAGGTTAATTCTACTGAGAAGGGACCTGGAAGTCTCTCTGTGGACACCACCACCATTTGAACTGGACCTTGAGCAACCTGAAGCCGTTCTTTCCACCAGGAGAAGTGCCAGAGCTCCTCCCTCTTCTTCTGTTGCCACTAACTGGCTTCCTCCATGTCTGGGCTGGGTGAGGACAGAGCGCAGTGCCGAGCACTGCCCAACTCCTGGGGAAGGGATTTCCTGGGCCTACACTGTTTGGAAGCTGTCTTATAGTTCCTCTGTGCAATGGTGGATCCACCACTACAAGCACCATGGATTTGGGCCAGCTTTTGTATCCAATTAAGAGAATAAAGAGAAAAATGATGGCAAATCTGACAGGGTTGCCGCAAGGACTGAATGAGATAACATGCTTACTGGCAACAAAGCATGGGCACCAGCTAATGCCGCCGTGCATCCCACCTTGCTCTTGGGATGAGAGTCCCAAGTTCTCATGGCCCACAGTGCTTCCCCGGACAGGCCACTCTGCCTATCACCCCTAGCTGTGTGCGCTCATCCTGTGGCCACAGGCTCTGTCCTCCCGCAGACTCTGCTGCTGCTGCAGGAGGCAACAATGCCCTCACACCTCCATGAAGCCTGCCTCTCTCCCAGGCCAGCTGCAGATGGTTTTCCTAGATGAGCCTCCATTCGAGCAAGATACAGTGCTGCGTCCACTGCTAATATCTGCCTGCTGTAGTTTTTCCCATCTGACCATTTGTCTATCTGCCTATTTATTTACTTTTGTTTGAGTATTGTGATTTAAGACTATCTCTTAAAAGTGGCATGTAGCTGAAACTTTCTAAATGGAATCTGGGTTTCAATTTACAACATGGTGATTATAGATAAGCCTTGGCTTGTTTCTGTTGTCACTAAGTGTGGCCTGTTTTCCAGTCTTTTGTTGGGTTTACTAAAACCATTTATTAGCTTTACTGTATTGTTCGATTTTCTTTGTTCCATTATTTTTCCTTCAAGGTTTAAAAGTTTTATATCCTATTTATCTTCTTACAGTAGTTATTTACAATTTTTGAAAACACATAACTTACTTCTTCTTTTCTATATATGCCTGTTTTTAAAATGAGGTCTAAAATTTGGGGCATAGATTGCTGTTAGTGTTTCAGGAATTGTTTGACAATTGACACTTAATTAGGCATAATGCCAAATTTTCCAAACTCTGATGAATTGTATTTCTTATACTCCACTTACTCTGCTTAGAGTCTGGTTTTATTTTTGCATAATTGGAACACATTATTCTAGCAATTCTGTCAGATAATTTGTGGGTGGTAAACTTTGAGTCCTTGCATATTTGAGATCACTTTTTAAATTTTCCACTTTGCTTTGCTGAGGTCCTAGGATAATAATTAGCCTCATCTGAGCTTATAGCTCTCCTACAGTGTTCTATACATGCTTCTTTCCTTGTACTTGGTGTGCTGGCATTGAAGTACACAGTGGGTCTTTTACATCGAAGTATCATGTCTTCCCTCAATGCTAGAAGCTTCTTTTAAAACAAACATTGTTTCCCTTCACATGTGCTTCCCATTGGCTCAGATGTCTCCTTTTGAACTTTCTATCAGACTCAAGTCAGAATTGCTCCCAATATCTCCGGTCAGTCAGTGGTTTCCAAATATAATTTCCCACTGATGTGCTCCTTAACAAAAGCAGATCCCAGTCTATGGTGGGAGGTACATACAGGAGTCTGGGACAACTTATTTTATTTTGTACCAGAAAATAGAAAAAGCTATCAAGGATCATGATAACCACAGCAAAAGGATGCAAGTGCCAACCTGACAGTTCAAGTATCAGAAAAGATAATAACTGCAATGAAGTAAAACACAGCAATGCCAATAAATAAATAATTTGAAATGAAAGGGATATTTCATCCATCACCTATTTAAATATTTTGAATATTGCATAATACTTTTTTTTTTAAGTGAACAAATAAAAAGACCCTGAAGAGAGAAAAATACAAAAGGGATCTTGGTTCAAGTCCTAAAATGTCTTCTGCCTAGACAGGATTGTCATAATAATGTAATACCATTTCACATGATCAGAGACAAAAATAAGTGAAAGGGCTTTGAAAACGTTTAAGTCATATACATACAGATGATGTTATTTTAAGGCTCTTTTCAAATACAGACAGTGAGCTAGGCACCCAGAGTCACATAACCAAAGCCATCTATTAGTAGGGAATTCAGACTCTGAACCCAGCCCACATGCACAGTCCTTTCCAGATCTCCTGGCAGATTCAACAGTAAGGTCAGAAGAAGACTCACTTTTCTCCAAATGAGTGCCATTTCTCAAACAGGTGCAATCTTCCCCATCCAGACAAAGCTACACCATGCATGCTGCTCTGCTGCTCATTTCCTCTATTTGAAACTAAATTTCAAGCACTTTAAAAGTATTTTTGTCTAATTCAGTGTGTTTTTCAAGGGATATTTGGAAAAATTCAGGAAGCCAGGGGAGAGTTGCCTTGTGCTGACACATCAATGACCAGCTGCTTCCCGCTGCTGCAAAACACCCCGGAAAGGAAAAATTTCCCATCATGAATATTCCTTTTCGGTTTCTACTTTAATCCAATGACCATAATTTTCCTTGTCAAAAACAATGAAGGTGCCATCTGTACACTGCTGTTTTAAAGCACGCCTGATGGTTACTGTCAAAGGACTGTCCTGGACCACGGGCATTAATTGCTTATGAAACAGGATGGAGGATCCAAACTGCCCTGACTCCATCAGAGGGAAAGGGAGGCAAGGAGGAACTAACTCTCTGCAGCCACAGATCATCTTCAGCTGCATGATATTCAGCCCCAGTGCACAGGAAGCTGGAACCAAACGCCTCTCGTTCCTGGGAACTTGAGTCAGCACAGAACACTCTCTGGCCTAATGACTGAGAGAAAGGCTTCTGATGCAGTTTCTACTTAGTCTGGAGTTGTCAAAAACAAGACCAATAGTATAAAATAGCAAGGAAGGTCTGGGCCAGATGTAGAGAGAGCTTCCAGCTTGAAATATTCTAGACTGCCTGAAATTTACCTAGCTTAAGAAAAAATATATACATCTACACGTGTGTGTATTGTCTATGGGATGTGACCCTGAAGAATATCTAAATAACTACAAACACCTGAATATTTGCAAATATCAGGAGTCTATGGACAGTGTTATTCATTTTTATCGACATATCTGCTATTTGGTTATCTTTAATTTCCAATCAAGAAATTTTTGTATGTAGATCTTTGATCTACAGACATATTAGCAAATGTAAAAGACTGTCCCAAATAATTCAGTCACAAATTTGCTGAGTAACAACATTTGATTTAAAATTTTGAAAGTAACAGTTTTTATTTTAAAAGGTAAACTTCATGATGTTTTTAAATGTTGTTTTTAAAAATAATGCTTTTAGGCCGGGCTCAGTAGCTCAGCCTGTAATCCCAGCGCTTTGGGAGGCCGAGGTGAGTGGATTGCCTGAGCCGGCTGGTTCGAGACCCGCCTGGGCAACTTGGCAAGACCTCATCCCTACAATAAATCAAAAATTTATTGGTAGCGCGTGCCTGTAATTCCGGCTACTTGGAAGCCTGAGGCGGAAGGATCGCCGGAGCCCAATAGGTCGAGGCTATGGTGGCTGGGAGTGGCCACTGCACTCCAGTCTGGGTGACAGAGTGAGACTCCAACTCAAAAATAATAATAATAATAATAATGCTTTTAAAGCTTTTGCCAATTGATTTTAAAATTTATAACATGTTTCATTTAATATAAAGTTGAGGTTTTTCAAGTTAACGTAACAAAATGTCCGTTACCTAATAAGGACTGTCTTTAAAAATCAGTGTAGAAAGATTTTGATTTGCTAGGATACTTTGGAAATTTTTATTTTTATTTTCCTTCAGAGTTAGACTATAAGCATTAAAAAAATCCATCTCCATTTCATCCATGAGTCACCAACCTTCATCATCAGACCCTGCTCTGAGGAACACACTGCCTTTCCTAATAAACACACTGTTCAGTGAAGTAAGCAGGAGACGGTTGACCTGAGTCTGTCTCTGTACTTTGGGTTCCTACATAACAAAAGCAACCTAACTTAGAAAGTAACAAACTGACACCTAACTTAGAAGTATAACAAGTTACTGGGGCTTCTCACAACCCCTTCTTTTCACAACCCCTTCTTTACTGTGTGCCAACATTCTTAAATATTAAAAATGTCCATAGCTCATATATTTTTCCATGTTATACAAACATTAAATAATCAATACATCCATCTGGGCACAGGCATAGTGGATAATACAATGTCCAAGTGTACTATGGTTCCACAATCACGCACTCATTACACCAACAACCCTTTCATAGCTCTTGTCAAACAAAATAAATTAATCATCAACCAAGATTTCCATAAAGCTGCTTAAAAGCACGACATTTTAAACTACACACAAAAAATTAATTGTAGATGGATTATAAATATAAATATGAGAGATAAAACAACAATCACAGAAAGCCTCTAAAACAACAAAAAGCCTCTAAAAGGAAATATAGGAAAATATCTTCACAAACTTGAGGAATATAACACCATAAGCACTAAACATAGAAAAGGAGATTTATAAATTGGGCCACACTAAAATTTAGAATTTCTGCCTCCAAAAGGCACTATTAATCCCTAAGTACATTATACTTCAATTAAAAGTTTACAACAAGTAAAAGAATATTTAAAAATGTAAAACAAGAGTTCAAGAAGATATTTGCAAAACATATAACTGACTGCTATGCTTTGAATGTTTCTCCCCTCCAAAACTCTTGTCGAAATTTAATTGTCATGAGGATGGTATTGGGAGATGGGACATTTAAGAGGTGTTTAGGTGGTAATGGCTCCATCCTTGGGAATGGACTGATGCAGGTATCACATGAGTGGGTCATCCTGCCTTGCCCTCTCATGTCACTCTGCCCTTCCACCATATGATGCCTTCCACCATTATGTTATGACAGCAAGAAGGCCCTGGCTAGATGCCAGCATCTTGATGCTAGACTTCTCAGCCTCCAGAACCATAAGAAATACATTCCTTTTTTTTTTTTTTCATAAATTATCCAGTCTTAGGCATTCTGTTGTAGCAGCACAAAATGAACTAAGAGCTCATGTCCATAATATGAAAAAACTCATACAAATCAATAAAGAAAAACAATCAAAACACACACACACAAAACACACAAAGGGAAAAATAAGCAAGAGCTTTGAACAGACATTTCTCAAAAGCAGATACCAAAATGAAAATGAAAAATAAAAATGCCCCCAATTTATTATTGTGTGTAGGTGTGTATATTAACTGATGGGGTAAAGAACAAACTATCACAAAGTCAGCATAAAAATGCACAGATTTTTCTGTTTCTTTAGGTCTTCATTTCCAAAGGCTCCTGTGTCACGTAAAACTTATATTAAATACAATTGTATGATTTTTTAAAAACACATATTTACAATTCAAAAAGTTCTACTTCGTTATGCTTTACTAAATAAAATTAAAGATTATCTGTACAAGCAACTAAAACATGATATGTAGCAAGCGTTACCAGGAATTTTCATCAAACTATTTAAAATAGTCAAAAACTGAGCAGTTTAAAAGTACCTTTTGAAGTGAACACTGTTTCTAAATGAGATCCTGGTGATGGAGGGAGAGGCAGTGCCTACCCTAAAGCATCCTGGTTTAGAGTTAATGGAAGTCCAGGAAATGCTAATAAAAATCACAAGGAAACATCACTCCACACCCAACCAAAATGGCAAACTTAATAGACAGAAAATACCATGTGTTAGTATGTGGAACAAGAATTTGCATACACTGCTGGTGGGATTGTTGGTTGCCATAACCATTTTGAAAATTTTATCCATTTGCACTTAATCAAATACACTCTGGCAATTAGCGAACAGTCTTAACCTAGTTTGCTTAATCTAAATCCCTGATCAGGATATCTTCTATGTGTGAGCGTCTTAAAACACAGACCTTAGATTTGAAATTTATTTAACAATTCTGAAATTTCAAACCAACTTGAGACCACCCTAAAATTTACTTTCTTTCTCTGTAGTAGAGATATCACCTCTTTTAGCCAAGACAGGAATCTTTGCAGACTATTTGTTTTTCATGATCTGAGAGTACATTTCCCACATTGGGACTCTCACAGGTGGTATTCATTAACCATGACAACCACAATTTCCTTCTCTTCTGCCCACTGCCACCCACAGCTGAGACAGGTCTGCTGCTGCATCTAAATCTGACTCAAAGTTCATAGTCAGTCACACATCCAGGCCTTTCCCACAACATTTCTGCACTGATTTTTAACCCATCATACAGATTTCATACAATGCCTTGTCTAATGTCATGTTAGTTTTGGTTGATTATTTTGGCTTGATGGAAGATGTGACTAACTACAAGGCTCCTGCTGTACCTTAAGCTTGATATCTTGGAAACTTAAGCAATTCCGTGATGCCTTATTTTGAGATATAAAAACAATAATAATAAGGAAAGCTAAGCATAACAGGGTTGTGTGTGTGTGCTTACACACACACAAATATGCATATATACACACTACTTTACAATACTTTCAGGGTTTTTTTTTGTTGTTGGTTTGTTTGTTTGTTTTTGCTAAAATGGTTTATAGCTGATATGTAAAGAAATCACTAAAATTAAGAGTATGGGAACTGAAATTAGAAGATGCCAAATGACTTTCTTCTTCTCTGAAGAGTAAAACACTACCTAATTCTGATTTTAAAAATAAATCAATAAGCAGAGATTTTTAGCAGAGATTTTCACTGGCATTCCTCCATGACAACACTATTTCTCTTCCCTTAACAGCATGTCAGGGATAACACAGGAGCTCTGAGAGAGCAGAACCCTTTGGGGAATATCTTCAGTGGTAGCCTTGAAAGGCAACATTTACAAGAAAGATTCCTTAGTAAAAGTACTTATAATTCTCAGTCTACACAAATCAAAAGAATTCTGTAGGTTTATGTCCCAGAGCCATAAAGAAGTTTGAGAAAGATAAAATGTCTTCCATATAAAATCTGTATCAATTTTTCAATTGATATATAATAATTGTACATATTTTGTAATGTTTTCATACCTGTAGATAAAAGATCAAACCAGGGTAACTGGAATATCAATTGCTCAAACATTTATCTTTGCTTTGTGTCAGGAACATTACAAATCTTCTTTTCTAGCTATTTTGAAATATACAATAAATTATCAGTAACTATAATTTCCCTACTGTGCTATCAAATACTAGAACTCATTCCTTCTATTTAACCAACTTCTCTTCATCTAAATCTCCCCTTTTCTCTTCCCAGCCTTGGTAACCACCATTATATTCCCTAATTCCATGAGATCTACCTTTTTTTTTTTTTTTTAGTGTCCATCTATGAGTGAGCACAAGTGATATTTGCTTTATTTAGAATTTCAGTTTTGCTATCAATAATGATAAACTAGTTGGTTCTCACCACCCCCTCCAGTGAAAAAAATTAGAAGAGATGAAACAAGCAAGACTCATGTGCTTCAAAGTACCAGAATACTAATAGAGCAGTGAAGAACTGCAGAGACAAGATACAGGAAAGGAGGAAAGCCCCAAGAATATAAAAAGATTTGAGGCCACTTTTCCAGAGCCATGTGGTACCTAAAAGGCTAAAAAATTAAGCAAACTAACAGACTAAGAGTGAAGGGGACAAAACAGAAGTTCCAAGCTCATGGAAGAGAGAGAAGACTCTAGTAAATTGTCTATGTGCATGCCCTAGAGTCTATACACAAGAACCAGAAACAGATCAGCTTTTACAGAGGTTGAAGGGAGTTTTCTCATCTTCTCAACCTCTAATCAGATGAAGGCAATGTGTGGTTGCTGGTACCCATAGGCTGGCTGTTGATAAGAAGCAAATATAAAATGCGAGTATGAGAATATTCCCAAGATTCCCCAGATCCTCTATAATTTTCCCTACACATTGTCTGGGACACACCACAAAACAACCAGTCTTAGAAGAAGCAGCAAAGACCATGTGACAGAAAAGTAAAAGGATCAATCAATACTATAAACAAAAGCATAAAATATCTTAGGAATTAAACCATCAGACAGGGACTATACAACAATTCTTATTGATATATTTGAGGGAATTTAGAACAAGCTTGAGATCTACAAAATATTTTTTAAACTCCCCAAAATTCTAAAACTAAAGCATGCAATATCTAAAACTTTAAAAACAAGTCAATAAATGAACTCACAACAGATAGACACAATGAAAGAATTCATGGCCTGAAGACTGAATGCAGCATGGAGAGAAAAAATAATGGAAATTGTGGAAAATAAGATGAGACACAGAGAATAAAACAAGCTTCTTAATCTCAACACTGTTGACATTTTGAGTCAGATAATTCTTCACCATGGGAGGGCTGTCCTATGCATTCTAAGCTATTTAACAGCATTCCCAGTATCTTTCCAGTAATGTAAACAGCATTCTTATCCCTAGTTGGGGCAACTAAAAATGCCTCAAGACAATGCCAATTATCCCCTGGGAGATAAAACTGCCCCTGGTAAGAACCACTGGGATAAAGTAAAAAGCTGTGGCAAACACATAATGATCGTTTCAACAAGAGAAGGCAGAGAAAATGGAGAAGCCATAGCTGAAGAAATACTTGGTGACAACTTTCCAAAGTTTATACAAAAAGTAATAGATTCAACAAGCAATTATGAATCCCAAGCAAGTAAAACAAACAAAAACCTATGCTTCATAGTAACCCCGCTAAAAATCAAAGACAAAGAATAAATGTTTAAAATGGCCAAAGAAAATACAAACAGAATACCCTCAAGGAAGCAAAAATAAGACATAAGCTGACCTCTTAAGTAATGGAATTCAGAAAACAAAGGATTGATACATTCAAAGTGCTGAAAAAAACTGCCAATCCAGATTCTGTTTTTATTAATTATCTCTCAAAAATGAAGGCAGTAGAAACGCATTTTGAGACAGGTAAACACGGAGAGATTATGCTACTTCCAGACCCACATAAAGAGAACATTAAAGGGTAGAGGGTAAATTAACTCATATGGAACTTAGAAGATGCAAGAAAAAATAAAAATAACGAGAAAGGCAACTATATGACTAACTCTAAAAGTATATTGACTATAGAAAACAATGATAATCTTTTGAAGTTTAAAATATATTTATAGAAACAAAATATATGATAATAACAACATATAAATTGAAATTATACAATTAAAGTATAAATGGAATTAAAGTGCTATATATTCCTCACATTGTACAGAAAGGTTAGTGACTTTCATTAGACTTTAATTAGTCAAGGATTTCTGCTGTAATCCCCAGATCAATTACAGTAAAAAAAGAAAGATGCATGACTAACAAGTTAGTAGAAGGGGAAATTAGAATAGTATAAAATAAACAACTAACTAAAAAGAAGAGAGAAAAAAAGAACACAAAAGAGATAGAGTAAATAGAAGCAAATAGTGAAGGAGAGATTTAAGCCCAAATATATCAGTGATCACATTACAGATAGACAAAATGCAGAGATTGCCAAACTAAGTTTTTTTAAAATTTCAGCTATATGTTGCTTACAAGATCATAAATCATTTAAATAAGCTTTAAAAATTTCTAAAATAAAAGAAAAATATGGATTGAATATGCAGTGATGATGAGAGCTACACAATAATGAAGAAAATACATAAGCTTATTTTAAAGTATATTTGTTTACTACCTGGCCTATTTGTATAACTTTAAAACACAATCCTTGTTAACAATATTGCTTAAGGCATCATATACACCAAGATTATACCATTTAAACTTTTCCATATTTAAATATTTCTTTACCTATCTATAAGCATAAAGAAAAGACAGCATGATCTGTACCAGAATGCCTTGGTGCTGATTTTTACCACCTCAATTTTGTTTTTAATTTTTTTCATGTACAAAACATATATTACTTTTGTAATTTTAAGAAATGTCACTTTTTTTTTTGAGTCGGAGTCTCACTCCATCGCCCAGGCTGGTGTGCAGTGGCACGCTCATGGCCACCCCAGCGTCGACCTGCTGGGCTCAGGGAATCCTTCCGCCTCCGTCATCCAAGTAGCCAGAACCACAGGTACACGCTTCCACAGCCAGCTAATTTTTTATTTATTGTAGAGATGAGGTCTCGCCAAGTTGCCCAGGCCATTCTCGAACTGTGGACTCAAGCAATCCTCTCACTTCGGCCTCCCAAAGTGCTGGAATTACAGGTTTGAGCCACCGTGTCCAGCAGAAATGTCACTTTTAAGAACATTATCACGTCTAGTTTCTGGTTCCTGATGTAACAAGCTTAGAACCTGTCACTTTGTCCTAACAATAAAAAGGTGAATAGCCTGAAACAACTCAAGAACGATTCTCAGAGTCGAATAAGAGACGAGCACACAGGGCAAACTCCTACCCTCATGATTGGAGACAAACAGGTAAATGCAGAAAGTCGGGACTTACCAGAGCAGAGACTAATGAGCAAAAACCACCACGGAAACCAGTGCCACAAAACTCGAACTGTAACTGACAAATTGCTGGAGGTTCAGAGTGGAAGCACCGCAAGTTGAAAGTTCTCCAAAAACCCAGTCACAGCCCACCCCCTCCCCAAATATTGTGAGATTTACCTCCAGGGGCTTGACCAGATTCCCACAGTAAAAACTGGAGAAAAATTCCCTCATGTTTCTGCCAGAGGGAGATGAACAGAATCATTCTGAAATACGCCAGAGCATCCTGTTTTTCCTAGTGAGGCCAGCCCTCTGGAGACATGAATTAGCCAGAGTCTAACCTGCTGGTGTGTTATCAGACCCTAACTGACCTAGAAGAAGGAAAATACCCAACTCCATTCCACTCTAGCCATCCAATCCCACCCAAGGAAGAGAGGAAAATAACTGAGAAATACTTGTGAAGTTCACAGTTCAGAGGCACAGACTCGCTAAAAACCCAAGACCTAACCGCAGGACTATAGAATGCTTCTCCTACCCCCACACCTTACCAGCATATTACTCATTTATTAATTTACAGTAGTTCCTTTTACCTGGTACATCATGGTCACCCATCAAGAAAAAAATTAAAAGGCAAAAATCGAAATTTGAAGAGACAGAGCAAGCATCAAAACCAGATGTGGCAGGGGTGCACCAGACCAGAATTTTAAACAAATATGATTAATATGCTGAAGACGTTAATGGATAAAGTAGACATCATGCAAGAAAAGATGAGCAATGCAAGCAGAGAGAGATGGAAATCCTAACTAAGAAGAGATTCTAGAAATAAAAAAGTAACTGAAATGAAAAATGCCTTTGATGGGCTTTCTAGTAGACCGGATACAACTGAGGAAAGAACTTCCTCACTTGAGGATATATTAATAGAAATTTTGAAAAACGAAAGCACAGAGAACAAAGAATGAATAAAACAAAATAGACTATCCAAGGACTCTGGGACAACTATAAAAGGTATAACATACATGTAATGGTAATACATGAAAGAAAAAAAATAGAGAACAGAACAACAATGATTGAGAGTTGTAGCATTTTAAATAGTGGCTAATAAATGTAAAATCATAAATTGTGAAACTTAAGCAAAGAGACACCAAAAGGATTTTAGAGAACCCACGAGCCCTGAGGATTCTGTGTTTCACACCATGCCTGTCAACTTCTGTAGTAAACCCTAAATGCATGGCCACTTAATTCTACTGTCTTGTGACTAAAGCTTCCAAAAAATTGAATCTGCATTTCAAAATCTATAAAATACCAAAAAATAAATCTTGTATAATTATATGTTTCACATTTGTGTTTAATTATGTGTAGATTCACAACATTCATTTACCTTCTAGACATGCTTTCATAACTCTGCACATTTATTTTTATGCAAATCAACATTTAGAATGGTCTTTAGATGTATGTGCTTAGGTGACTGAATAAATAGCACAAATAAAGGAGAAATATTGTAGAGACTTGGCAGATTAAAACCTTACATATGCATCACTTCAAAATGATTTCTTATATATTATCTCATTCCCAGCCCTGTACAAGCCCAGGAAGTAAATTAAAGATTATCATAAGGCAGAGTTGAATTTATGAATAAATATTTTAGACCCTTTCACTTAACATATTTATTGATGTATATTCATGATATTTATACACACGGTTATATATCATAGGTAGTATATTCAAAATAGCTCTTAAATCTGTCCCTTTCTCCACATTCTCAAGTGACCATCCTAATTTCAACCTCTCTGCCCTTACTCATACTTTTTCTCCTTCTCGCTAACCTATTTCCCACTCACTGCTCTCAGCGTCCTCTTTCTAAACACAGATCTGGTTACTTCCCTTCCCTGTTTACATTCCCACTCTCTACCCAGTGCTTCACCAGGGAGCCTGTTGAATAACTATAACAGACATGGGCAGGTGAAGCAATTCCTTTGAAGACTCGTGCATTGCCTTTAAAATGTATGCACATCTTTTTCATTCTAATCTATAATTTATACTTGTTGGATTTAATACAAGTCTCATGTTTGGATTGTTTCCATTTCTATGTGATGGCAAGCTAGCCTAGCAGCTTCACAAAACTCCTGGCACACTGCCTCCTCATGCCCTCAGAGATACCCAGACTAGGGCTAGGTAAAGTGCAAACTCTACAGAGACATCCTGAACACCTTACCCACTAGACTTGTTTGTCACCCCCCACCAAAGAAAATTCATAGTCTCCACCTTGTCAGGTGTGCTTCTAGATCACAACTCTTACAAAAGGGTCTGTAAAGCTACTAGTAGTTGGTCAGTACTATATCCCTCTCTTAGAACTTCTCAACAAACACAACAATTTAAACTTTCTGAGGAGACCTGCAGCAAAGATCAGCAGGGACCCAGTGTCCCACAAAGCACACCTTGTTGAAGACATGCTTTCCTCTATCACACTTAGTCCTTCCTCATCCTGTTCCCATTACCTGGAAAGGCTTTTCCTACTTTTGCAACTGCAGAACTCCTTCCCACTTCTAGAAATCTAACCACCTCCTCTTTGAAATCATTTTCAGCCGCCCTAGTTGGAAATAATGTTTCCCTTATGTAAAGCTGCAGCACTTTGTCAAGACATGGATATTAGTTTCATCACATGTAGTAATCTTGGATTTACTTGTTAGTCTCCCGAGCCAGATCATGTCCCTCCTTCTTTGGATTATCAGATTCTATCAAAGTACGCATTAGGAGTTCAATAAGTGTGGGTGGAATAAATTGATAAACGAGTAAATGATCCTTTACAAAAATAAAATACGTAGCATCACATGCCATCTCCTATCACTCCAGCCAGAAAATCTCTCCTGACAAAAAGGGAAAAAATAACACAATTTGTGAGAGGAAAAAGCCAACAGCTATGGCCTCTGGAACAGCCCAGGCAAAATAGGCAAAGGAATTTATAAAGAGAATCTATATCAGTCAAGATTTTGCCATATGAATCCCTCATAAGAACAACTGTGTCTCTGTCCAGGGTGCTGAGATTTCAGTTGGAAAAACCGGGCTCTGCTTCAAAACCAAGAGCCAGGTTTGAATACAAATATTTGCATATTTCGTTATGTCTGATACAGAGACTTCCTCTTCATCAGGCTCTCAGGACAGTCACATTCAATCAGTTACAGTTCAGCCAGTTTAAATAAATTAAACTTACTTTGTTCTGCAGAAGTTACCAAGTCTAAAGGAGGCAGATATGCGGGACAAAGGATTTGTGAGTTACATGTGGGTTTCCCTGGCAGCCCTGCCTCTAACCACTGGGTGACCCTCGGCAAGCAACCATGCCTTTCTAGACTTGAACTTCCTAACCTTTGCATTGAGTAGCTATGTAATTAAGATGGATCAAACCTTCAATGAAACACCAGTATATGGCAAGCACTTTCTCTTACTTAATTCTCTCCCAACCCTCTGAAGTGGGTATTATTATTCTCATTTTATACACGAGAAACAGGGTTTAGAAAGGTAAAGCAATTTGCTCAAGGCCGCTCCATGAACACACAGCACTGACAGGCTGGGAAGTTCAGCATGCTCACAGCCAGCTCCATGGCTGAGGTGAGACAGAGATTTTCTCCTGTCCTGTCCACCCACAACCTCTGGATGCTGGCAGCCTCCTTCACATGTGTTTCTCTAACCCTGGAAAGTTGGATGACACAACATGGTTAAATTTTATTATTTTTATTTTCTAGCATGACAAAAGTTTTTTTTTTTTAATTTTCACATTGTATAGCCCTAACTTATGCCTAGACATCTAAGATCCAATATTATTAACCTGATTCCTTAAGAGTCTCTTAAAGAGGCAGAGACACCCAGAAAAAAAGCTTACACCTTCTCTGTGAGCGGTCTCTTCTCCAAAGGAGGCTGCCACAACCTTAGAAGACTGTTGCCTGGCTCACTCCTGCTCCACAGCTGAGCAGCCAGCATAGCATCATCTCATCCAGCCAGCACAAGGGCCCCGGTCTTAAGCACAGACACAAGCAGTGAGGCACTCTGGTTGGAGCTTTCCCTGGGCAAGCGGGGGGCAGATGGGGCTGACACCCCCTTCTCCCCCTACCACATGTCACTTGTGGGGTGTGTTAGTTCAGCTGCCTGGTCCTTTTCATGTGGTTTTTTTGTAAGAAAATGACCATGACCACGTGTCTAGCTTTGGAGTCTCTTAAAGTTGTCTCCATATTCTTTAGTTCATCACGGTGAGCAATGAGGCATACAGTTTCCATATTATTAACGGGGAAGCCAAGGCTCACAAGGCCTAGCAAACTTCCCTAAGATCAAACATGCAGAAACAGGCGAAGCTAGCACTCACCAAGCATCCCAAGTACAAATCTTGAGCTCCTTGAAGTAACAGATGAGCTGTTCCAGAGACAGCAACTTCTGCTGTTTTGTCAGCCGCGGGACTGTGCCTGAATTCCCCTATAGCTCTCCTGTCATAACTTCTCCATGTCATCTCAGACACACTCAATATCTAAAGCATTACTCTGTCCGTAGGAGGAAGCACACGTCTGAAGCAGGCATAATACTGAAAGGGAAGCCATTCATGACAGCAATTTTAACCAGGTTAAGTGACTTGACATGAATCAACACGGTAGTGGGGTAATCGTTTATTTGTAGGATGACGAAATACCACCTGTCATCTGGGGTCTTCAGCACTTCCTACCGAGACTGAAGCTACCCGCACCCCTCCCTCCCACCAAGCTCTTCCATCTCATGCATCCATATCGCTCTCCCCCGCCCCATGCCTCCAGAACAGAGCCCAGTGCCCTGTACAGACACTCAAACTTACTTATAATAAATTAAAACACTTTTTTGAAGTATTTGTATTGTATGGAGGACAGACCAATACAAACTGAATATCCAAAGCAGTCTAGGGAACAAAAGACAAGTTTACACAGATGTGCCAACTGAGGCGGGCACGAACCAGACTGCAAGGCAAGAGGCCCAGGGAGCTGGCAGCAACTGCCTGAAGAGCAAGACAAGAGCGTCTCTGGTGTGGATCCGGGAGTCCTCAGACAGCAGCACTATGAGTACCTGTCCTCACCAGGAAGGCAAAACACGTCCACCATAAACGTTCGCAGCTGCTCCCCTTTCCCACCCCGTCTGCTGGACAGGTTCACCTCCCTCAAAGCCCAGGCCCCTACCCAAAGAAGTTGCATACCGTGGGCGGCAGAAAAGTCTAGAAGTGGCTAAACGGACACCTCCTGCCGACTGCATGCCGACGCTTACACCACAGGGGAGCCTACAACGTGCACATTCCCACCCCATTCTTGCTACTGATTCCCGGCTCAGGACGCTCTCGCCCCGAGTTTCCCAGCCGAGGGAAAGGCGGGACCCGAGCACCACGCACAGGTGGCCAGGGCGATGGGACGAGCTCCACCAAGTCCCCGCTGGGCGGGCGGAGAGACCGGAGCACTCAGCGCAGGGCAGGCCGGGGCCAGGGTCGGAGCACGCCCGGCCGCGATGCCCTCCCTCGCAAGCCCCGGAGCCCAAGCGGGGAGGGGGCGGCCCCGGCGGGCCCCGGCGGGGACTCACCACGTCCATGATCTGCAGCAGGCTCAGGGAGAAATAGACGGTGAGCGGCTGCGAGTCGTTGGCCACGGGCCTCTCCAGGGGGTTGTAGTTCTTGACCAGCTCCTTGTAGAGCTTCCTCTGGAACTCGCCTTGCAGGGACACTTAGGGGAGGAGACCAGGCGAGCGGCTCAGGGCAGGCCGGCGGGGTACGCCCGCGCCCCCGCCCGCCCAGACGGCCCAGCCCCGCAGCCGCCCCCCCCGCCCCCGGCCGGAGCAGAGCCCCAGCCCGGCGCCCGGCGCACAGAGCCACGCGGGGCGCGCCGGTCCCGCCGAGGAGTGGAGCGCGGAGCCGCCGCGTTACCGTGCAGGAGCGACGCGGCCAGCGCCAGCCAGACGCCTCTCCGCGAGCCGCGCATGCTGAGTCCGAGTCGCCGCGGCCGGCGCGCCGGGTCTCGGCTGTCGCCCGGGCCTCCGCCTGAGGCCGCGGAGCCGCCTCCCGGGCCGCTCGCCGCCTTTAAAGAGCCAGGCGCGCCCCCGCCCGCCGCCCCGCGCGCGCCGCTCCACGTGACGGGGACCGCCCCCGCCCCCGCCCCCGCCCCCGCCCTCCCGCGGGGCCGGCAGTCTCGGCGGCCGCCCGGGGAACTGCAGCCGCGGCTTCGGGGGCGCTCGCCCCGGCGCTGACTTCGCTCCAGGCGCCTACACCCAGTCTCCGCCCAGCGTCCCTCCGCATCTGCCTCGGCCACGCCACCGGCTGTCCAAGGCCGGCTCTGCCTTTCCCTTTCGTCCTTTGTCCCCACTCAGCCCGAAGCTGCGCCAGGGAGTTGGGAGGAAGACGGCGCGTTCAGGGAACCAGTCTCCCAAGACCCACTCCCCCACGCCGGCGACTCGGTGACAGCGACCGGGAGCCAGGCTCCGCAAGTCTCTCCAACCAAACAGACCCAAGAGGAAGTCCCCTCCCACCGCCCGCAGCCCTGGGTGCTCGTTCGGCAACCGCTTGCTGGGCGTCACCAGCTGGATCCTCGGCCGGGTCCTGAACGTGCCGGAGGCATTCCGTGCAAATGCGTGTGATGGCATGCCCCGCAGATACCTAATTTATGTTTCATTCTTTTTTAAAGGAAATTCAAAAGGTTGAAAAAGTTATCTGCCAACTCCTTGCTGGAAGGGCAGCAGAACTTGGTGTTTTTATCCAGGCCTTTCTGAGCGTAGGGGAGAGTTCGTGGGAAGGAGGTGCTCATCTCTGACACCAGCCGGAGAGCGTGGAGTTCTAAATGTTGCAGAGGAAGCTTGATTCTGGAAAGAGGAAGGCAAGGAAGGAGGGACGGAGGGGTGGCTTCAAGAGTGGCTGAAAGCTCGGTCCCATTTGCTCCCAGAAGCAGTCTGCAGAAAGCCCAGGACACAGCGGGGCTCCCCGCGGCCCCACAGAGGGCGCTGTGGCCCGCCCTCCTGCAAACCACGGGGCATCTGAACCACACCTGCTCAACTCCTTGGGACCAGGCGGCGGCGGCCATTCACACTTCGGAGCTAGAACACGGGGTTCTTGGATGACACCAAGAACTAGGGAAAGGCGCCCACAAAGCGACTGAGCTTGGATGTACCCCAGAGGCAGGAACAGGGGACTGAGACCAGTTATTTGATTTTGAAGAGTAATGAAATCCAGGGACCTTGTGATGTAGTGTCTTGAATCAAAGTCATTCCTATCGGGATACATTTGTAATAATAATAATAATAATAATAAATATATATATAATGAAAATAAATCATCATCATCATCTGTAGGCTTTGATGACTATGGTAAGAGCCTACCAGAAGGAGTCCTCTTTTTGGAGGAGTGTTCATAGAAGAGGTGGCAACCGACTAGGGCTCACCTCAAAGAAGAGCAGATGTTCTGACAAGAGAACGGGATGACGGGGGTTCCTGGCTAGCTGACAGATCTACTCTTAGCTTCATGTGTCTCTTAAATCACCCACCATCTCCAGCAGTCTGGACACCACAAAGCAGACACTTGGTGAAGGAATGAGCTACAGAGTACTGGCTGCTGGGAAAGGGGGAATGAGAGAAGAAAAATAAACCCCGGTAACAGAACAGAAGCAGCATATGAGGCATTAACTGAAAGGTTTTCAACGGCACACCACCTCCACTGGTCGTGTGAATATAACACTCGCTTTCCTGCACACAATGACAGTACCTAAGAGCCCTGCCTTCCATTCTAGAGGGGCACGTGAGCACATGGGGCCAAGGGAGTTTATTTTTTTCTTGATTATGGCCATTGGGATCACATTCCTGAAACCAGAACTGTTTCCTTACCTCCATTGCACACTGTAATATCAGAAACCTAGAAATAAAACATTTTCGTGCAGAACAAGCAGTCGATAACATGTTTATTTATCCTCTATTCTCTGCTAGGCACCTGGAGGACCTACAAGCACAATCTGCTCACTCAGCTTACAATTTACAACTGCTGGGAGTGTGAAAAAACAAATTTCAGTCTCCACTGTGCCATTAAGTAGGACTGTGGGTTTGGCTGTATTCACTCCCACCTATGGAACTCAGGTTTTTCATTTGTAAAATGAAGAAAGAAGTAGAAAATTCTCAGAGTAGAGCTGACTGAGTCATACAGGTGCTATCATCATTCCCATTCACAACACAAGGAAATGGCAAGTGAAACACAGCAGAAAATTAATACAAACCTGAGCATATAAAAAATATAGGCTCCAAGGACAAGAGTCTGAAATTTTAACACAGTCTAGGGAAGCAAATTGATCTTGGGCCTTGGGCCTGTGAGAAGTGGGGAACTAGAATGGAGATATTCACATAAAACCAGAGACTGGAAAGCTTTCCCCTCCCATGTAAAGGAGACCAGAAAGCACCCACCATTACCTGAGAAAGTGGGGGGACGCGCACATTTTTCTGCTTGGGCTCTGGAGAGGGGGAGAAAGGTAATTATACATTTAAAAATCCAAAAGTGCATCTGGCTTAGGTATGGAGTCCAAACATATATTACTCAAATGTTTTAGAACTAAAGAATTCCTCTGGAGAAAGACTTCTTAACTTTACACACATGGGACTCCAAGAAACCCCCAAGATCACTATGTTTATGAAAATAAATTCAAAATAAAAAATATATAAAACATTAAAGGGAACAAACTATACATGATACTAAGCAATAGTCATAAAATAAGGGAAGGTCCTTAGGCAGAGTAAGTAGGAAAATGTGTGCCTCATAATTTGAGATCATAGGCAAATCTATGAAGAAAACTATATAATTGTATGTTTAAAATGCTAAAGTTTTCTTTGCTTGTTTTTTATTTTGGTGGGTAATAGCTACATTGATAACCCTCAATTTTCATTGACTTACTACAATCAAAGTTCATTTCTTTCTTACACCATGATCAAAAAGTTCAAGTGACTTTGCTAGGCAGGCTACTCTCCTCCCCAGGTCTTCCAGGGATACAAGATCCCTTCATCAAATACAGAGTAAATATGAGGCAAAAGCAGAATTCAAACCATACATTCTGAAAATTTTTCAGTATTGACAAAAGATATCAAGCCAGGTTCGTCTGATCACGGATTTTACTATTGCTGAACTTAATTTGTTAGTACGCTTGAAAATAAATTTTTCATATGTATACATGAGGGATAATAATTCTCATTCTTATAATGTCATTGTCTAATTTTGGTAGAAAATTACAATGTCCTTACACAATTAGTTGGGAAATGCTTCCTCCACCTCTTTTTTCTGAAATTGTGCAAGATATTATTTAAATGTTTGGTGAGACTAACTAGTGAAACTATCTGTGCCTGAAGTTTGATTTGTGGAAACTTTATTTTCTTAATATTGCCCCAATTTTTAATAGATATGTGGTACAATTCAGAATTCATATTTCTTCTTGGGAAGTTTGTTCAACTGTATTTTTTTAAAGTGTGTCTATTTCATTTAAGTAATTGGATTTAGTGGCATAAGTTGCTTATTATATTCCTTCATCACCTTATTTATGTATGTGGAGTAATTCTTCCCCTTCATTGCTGTACCCAGGAATTTGTGTTTTCTCGTGTTTGTTCTTGATTAAACTTACTAGAGTTTATCAGTATTATTAATCTTTCCAGAAAACAACTTTTTGGTTTGTTAATTTTCTCCATTTTATTGTTGTTTTTATTTCATTGATTCCTACTTTTATGTTTCTTGTTACCGTCTACTGACTTGGGATTTAATTTACTCATTTTTCACCAACTTCTTCTTTTTAAATTTTAAATATGTGTGGTACAATTCAGGGTTAGGTATATAAATGTTCATAATGCAGTTTCCCTTGTTGAGGTGTGCCTTCCTCTCCCCTGGCAGTTTCCAACTACTGCCAATCCCTTTCTTTTTTTCTTTTTTCTTTTTTTTTTTGAGTTGGAGTCTCACCCCGTCGCCCAGACTGTAGTGTAGTGGCTGCTCCTGGCCACCGCAGCCTTGACCTGCTGGACTCTAGCGATCCTTCCGCCTCAGCCTTCCAAGTAGCTGGAACTACAGGCATGCGCTACCACGCCCGGCTAATTTTTTATTTATTTATTGTAGAGAGGAGGTCTCACCAAGTTGCCCAGGCAGGTCTCGAACCCGCGGGCTCAGGCAATCCACTCATCTCAGCCTCCCAAGGCGCGGGATTACAAGCTGAGCCACCGAGCCCGGCTATTATATGGTATTTTCATTATGAAAATCCTTTCAAAATTATTTTCTTTTTAATTTTAATTTTTAGATACCACTAGTGCTATTTTATTAGTGCTATTTCATCTCACACTATTCATTAGGACAGGAGAATACAAAGAAATGGTGCTTTTTCTTTAAATAAGCAGTGATTCTAAGGGTACTGGATCAACATAAAATCACTTAAATATTATTAAAAGCCATTTTCATAGAATGGTCCATTTAAAACTATGCGAAAGATAAAAACTATTTATTGTTTTGTAAAAAATATATTTATTTGACACCACTAAGTGCCAATCTCTTTGTTAGTAAATTGTATTTAAAACTTTTCCAGATATTTCTAAATAGACTTTTAGAAATTTACATGCGTAACTTAAAATTGGAATGCTGTTCATTTTACTTTAAAAGTTAATACATTTAGTGTGTGTCTTAGTGTGTGTTTAGAAGTTGTTATTATTATGGGATTCCATGGCATAGTAATACCTTTTTTGTTTTACTTTTTTGGATTTAAATAAGAAAATCCAAAGGAATACTGTGATTAGATGTGTGATTTAAATATAAACTTTGAGCTCTACACCAAATATTTCACATAAAATATTACATAAACCAGATATATATTAAAGTAATATGCACTGATTATATTCCACAAACACAGTGTTCATTATAAATATGTTTTCTAAATGTTAGTACAAAGTAAGCAGTATATGTGTCTATTTTCAATTTTTAGTATGTATCATGTCATTTAAGCTCTTTATATTGTTCTTTTTACAGTTATACACAGCTAAATTTGAGACATAAAATAACCTGCATATACTAAAATTGTAAAAACTGCTTTGAAATATTTGCATATGTGTGTATTATATAGGTAAAACCATCACCACTATCAAGATAATAAATATATCCAGCAATTCAAAAATTCTTCTATGTTCCTTTATAATTTCTTCATCTTGACTTTCCCCCATCTAGCTATCACCAGTAAATTACAGATCTGTTTTCTGCAACTATAGTTTTTTTTTTTTTAACTTTTAAAATAATTTTATATAAATGAGATTAAAAATAGCATATTTATTGATTCTTTTGGAAGAGAGCTAGGTTTTGGGGGGTTTTTTCAGCATAATCAATAGTATATTTCTTCTTATTGTTGAGTATTACTCTGTTATACAGTGCTATAAATTGAGTGTTTTTGATCCCCTCCCAAATCCATATGTTAGAGCCTTTGGGAGGTAATTAGGATTCTATTAGGTAATGAGGGTGGGGTCTTCATGATGGTATTAATGCCCTTATCAAAAGGGGAAGCAACATGAAGTTGTCTTTCTCCACATGCTGACACCAAGAAAAGGTCACGAGAGGCTATAATGAAAAGAGGGCCATCAGCAAACGAGGAAGAGGACCTCACCAGACACCAAATTTACTGGCATTTTGATCTTGAACTTCCCATTCTTCAGACTTGTAAGAATTGAATTTTGTTGTTTAAGCCCCCCAATCAGTTATTTTGTTATAGCAGCTTGAATGGACTGAGACGTATGAATTAACATAATGTGTTTATTCGTTAATCTGAGAATAGACAGTTTGGTTCTTTATACTTTTGGGCTATTAAAAATACATATGCTATGGACATTTAAGTGCAAGATTTTGTACAGATATATACTTATTTCAGTTGAGCAAATACAAGTAGAATGATTGTGTCATGTGGAGGACAGCACTAAATTTTTTTCTAAAATGGTGAAAATCCAATGTATTTTTCACATCAGGCATTTTATTTTTCATACCCTGATGTTCGATTTAGATTTGTTTATGCCTTCTACATCTCTATTTAACATCCTCAAATTTCTTATAATTCCCTGGACATATAGAATAGAATCATAATAACTTTTTAAATCTCATTGCCTAACATTTCTATTATCTGTATCACTTTTATTGTTTATTTTTTCTTCTCATAATGTGTTGTGTTTTCCTGTTGTTTCATACCTGACAATTCTTGACCAGACATTAGACATCACATATTTGTTGAATGTTTGGTGAGTCCTACAAATATTCTTAAACTTTGCCATGAAACACAATTGAGTTTTTGGAGAACACTTGAGTCTATGAAAATTCTACTCTGAGTAATTCTCAAATTGATTTACAAGGGTTTTTACTCTGACTGGAGTAACACAAACAATTCCTGACCTAGTGTAAGACTCTTGAATTGTTTATTCTGGGTTTTTTGTATAGTTCTTTCCTTAAGTATTTTTATCACATGCATGTGCTCGCCAGTACTCAGCAGAAGACCAGAGGGAGACTCTTGGCAGACTTTCAGTCTATGTTATTCTTTTCTACCCACATCGATCTCCCTAGACCCCCAGCTTTATCCCTTTGACTCAAAGAGATTGCCAGGTTTGGCTATATTCCTCCTTCCCTGTGCTGTGACCTAGAAATTGTTGTTAGGTAGTAAGCAGGACAATCATAGAGCCTTGCTTTATTTCCTTCTTTCAATATTTACAGTCCTGCCCTATCTGATGTGCCATGTCTGGAAAACATCTTGTTCGTACTTTTCTTCCTTTTTGTTGTTGTGTATGTACTCTGTGTCAATAACTTTGATTGATGTGGTGCTGTATTGCTGCCTGTTTTATGCATTTTCATGACATGGCAAATGCTATTTAGAAAAGCTGTAAGTTAAAAGTTTTGACACAAACATTTTACAAATGTGAATTTTTAAAAATCTTGGCTTCCTTTGTTTTTGTTTTATTTCTTATAACTTTTTCTTATGGTAGAGATTTCACATCATCACTATGCTGACTAATGTCTTATTTTGATTACACACGAATACAATTGAATCAACTATAATTTTAAGATGGATTGGTGATGTCACTCAAGCATCAGAAATAGTATGTGCCAAGCAGTGCAAATTACTAATAATAACATTTTTACAAGTTGTGACTGCTATTTAGTATTATTGGTCAACCACACATTTTTGTGGTTTGCTGATGTTTTACATCATTCATGTACAATTACAAACTTTCTCTTATCCCAGCTTCTCAAAAGAACTCAGGATTAATACTTGTTAATTAGATTTCTGCTGACAACAACAACAACAAAAAAAACTAGTGTATCTCCAATTCAGTTTTCCTGGTTCTTCTCTAATTGTATTTAATAGCAATAATAATCAACTATTTAATTGTCTAGGTTTTGAATATCATCTATAAGTAAATGCAATAGTAACTTACTAAAGATTTTTATAAATACATCACAATTCCTTATTTGGAGCACTTTTATCTGGTAAATCAAATCTATGGCACATAGTGAGGAACTATAAAAACAAATTTTGTACAAATAACACAGAGCTTTATTTAGAATATCTTTTCACTGAAGCACGTTTATATAATAGCACATGAACCTTCCTATGAAGGAAAAAGTGTGCGCTTTCACTCAAATTGGCTACTCTTAATGAGGGCTTATTTCTAGAAACTATTTTAAAAAATATTCTGAACTTATTAGAAACGAAAAAATAGATAGAGGTTTGGAAATTTACTAAAGATGAATACTATCATTAAACTATGTGAAACATTCTTGAAAGACAGAAAAAAAGCCTATAGAAACTAGTTATAAATCTTAAAACAGTCACAACTAAATTCTCCCAGTTTTAAAATGTTTAATTATTGAGTGTTTAGGAATATAAAGTGGTTAGTTTGTCTTTATCTACCTGGAGATTTGCCCTGCAGACATGAGAATGTTAAATAATATTGTTGTTTTTGCCTACAATTCTTAAAACACTTAACATTATAAAGTTTTATGATATAGTGTGTCATAAGAATATGAAGGTTGTGTCACAATGAAGCTGATATAAAAAACAAAAAATATGACATACTTATAGAATTTATAATATTAGTTATTATATTATGAATGAATGAATGATGTCTATATGTTCAAATTTTTTTTCGAGTTGGAGATTTGACTTCAATCCTTTTGACTTTTTAAAATATATATATTTTTTATTTTAAAGTTGTGGGGTACAGTTAAGGGTTAGGTATACAAATATTCATTGTGCAGGTACCCTTGTTGATGAGGTGTGCCCCCCTTTCCCCAGACAGATATTGACTACTGTTAATCCCACCTCCCTTC
>CAUYQG010147268.1:0-13304 GCA_963574415.1 Tarsius wallacei | reverse complement strand
CATATCTGGGCTGACATCCAGGCTCTGCCTGGGTTCATCCCTCTCAGTTGTGCCCCAGCTGTGTGGGTCTGACATTCAGAGGTTTGCCAGGGAGAAAGGAGTAGGGTCAGCCCTGGCCTCACTGCTGATCTCTTCAGGGGTCTTCCTTGTCCTTTATCCCACAGCTGAATCAGGGTAGGCGTGGGGCTCCTGAAACTCAGCACTTGTCCTGTCCCTCTGAAGTTTCTGCTTTCAGAATATTCCCCCTGGGTCACAATCAGCCCCTGAGTAGTTAATTTGCCAGTCATAGAGATCAAATCTGTCACTCCATGGTGAGCAAGTCAGAGCACTTCCCTGCCCACTTTTCAGATGGTGGCAGGGTGCCTGTTTCATCTTCTCCAGTGGGACTCTGCCTCTGGCTCCTTCATTGCACTCCCTCCACAACCCTTGCTGCCAGTGTCTGGCCGGGTGCTGTGATGGTGAGGCAGAGCCTGGAGCCAGCAATCACTCCTGGCAGCTTCTTCCCAGGAAGAAATTTGCTGAATTTAAAAAATGGTGCTCAGTTTCTGTGCCTCTGGAAGCACTAGGATTCAAGCAGAGCAGCTGTAGCACCAACCACTTCACCAGGAGAATACTGGCCACTTGCTCCCAAGTCCTCACCCAGTCAGTCACTCACATGCCCCCTTACTCACAGACACATACACAACATTGTCCATACACTCACTGACTCACACAGGGACTCTCATAGTTGGACTGGTTCTGCCGCCAATCTTCCTCTGAGAGATTGGCAATATCTCCAGAGGAGATACCTAATTTGAAACAGCTAGTAAGGGATAAAGTTAGGATGTGAGCCTATATTTATTCTATACTTTCCTATTCTATATTTGTGGATGCTCTAAGTATTAATTCAATTATTTGTGTGAGGCTAGGCACAGTGGCTCAAGCCTATAACCCCAGCACTTTGGGATGCCTAAGTGAGGGGATTGCCTGAGCCCATGGGTTTGAGAACAGCCTGGGCAACTTGGTGAGACCTCTTCCTACAATAAATCACAAATTAGCCAGGTGTGATAGTGCATGCCTGTTGTTTTGGCTACTTGGAAGGTTGAGGCGGGAGGATAGCCTGAGCCCAGCAGGCTGATGCTGGGGTGGCTCATGGCCACTGCACTCCAGTCTGGGAAATAGAGTGAGACTCCAACTCAAAACAAAACAAAACAAAACAATATTTATGTGAGCATTACATGAGTGTTTATTTTGTATCATATACTACTCAAGGAACTTTGTATACTGCTGTAAACAAAAGAGAAAAATATTCTTCCTTCATTGTGCTGGCATTAATAATTGCAAAGACAACAAAATAAGGTAAGATATAAAATAAAATGTCTTTTTTATAGCAATTACAGCAGTGTAAGGGGATAATTATAATGAGGGGCTGCTATTTTTAATTGAGTGGTCAGCAGGTGCTAGCCCATTTAATGTCTCTGGTACATTAGAACAAGGTATACCTTCCTCTAGGAATATGCACCCCTTCCTTGGGCATCAGTGTGACTGTTTCCACGGCAACCACCCAGTCCCTGTTCTCATTTTCTCACATTTGATTTACTGCAAGAGTTTTCTGATTTCTGTGTCTACCTTTAGGCTCTTCCTCCCTTAAGCTCTCATGCCCTCTGCTATCAGATTAATTTTAATTAATCTTAATTAATCTAGCCTAGAAAACCAAACAGAGATTGGGTTTCAGCCCACATTGTAACCTCACAATTGCAGCTTTATGTAAGGGCTCAACTGAAGACAGTGGTCTGTTTGAGGAGGGATATTTTATCAAAGACCTGAATGAAATTAGGAAACGTGATGGAAAGAACAATTTTAAAATACTGTTTTAAGACTAGAGCATGTTTGGTATGTTGCAGGTATGGTGAGAAGACCAAGGTGATGGAGTGAGCAAGGGGAAAGTGGTAGGGAATGGGGTTGGAGAGGTAGCCCTTAGAAGCCTGGTAAGGATTTTGCGTTTTATCCTGTGTATTCTAAGTGTAAGGTAAAGCCATTAGAGTAGTAAGTTATTTTCCCTTTTATTAGAAAAAAGGGCCCTTTGTGTAAGGAGGTAAGATTTGACCTGAAGATATGAGAATGAGTTGGAGTCATCTTGTGGACAGAGGTTCCATGTAGAAGAAATCTGCCAGCTTGGAGGGTGAGGTCAGAAACAACAACAGTTAGACTCCTAATCCTTGCCAGACTAACAGCAACAGCCCCTGAGAGGTTGTTAGCAATGTGGAATTTCTGGCTTTTCTCCAGATCTACTGATTCATACATAACCTGTATTCTAAAAAAGATAAGCAGGTGAATTATAAATGTGACAAAGGATGGTGCATGAGAGGGAATAATGAGTGGCCCAGCATTGCTGGACCCCAGGGAGTAGGCGA
Organism: Tarsius wallacei; assembly: GCA_963574415.1. NCBI lineage: Eukaryota > Metazoa > Chordata > Mammalia > Primates > Tarsiidae > Tarsius > Tarsius wallacei. Next base: position 10,911 of record CAUYQG010147268.1, on the reverse strand, counting down.
GAAGGGGTAGGGAGGCTCAAGAGACTGGAGAGTCAGGCTGCACCCAAAGAGAAGGGCTTTGAGCATCATGATTAAGGATTTGGAGCATCCCATCCAGAGAAAACATTCCCAGATAGCCTCTGCATAACTACCACAAAATGTCTGGGAAATTAAATACTGTGAAATTAATGCCTTTTAAAAGTAAAGAAATTTCTTGTATTATTTCAAACAAAATCAAACAAGTTAAAAAATACTAATAGAAATGTATTATTGTTTAAATGACCACATTATTGTCTACTTGAGATATAAAAAAACTATTATCTGATTATGTGAATACCTATCCTATGTTAGTTTATATCCATTCTTCAGAAGCCCTGAAATATGCTGAACAAAATGAGAAACAAAATAGCCCTTGTAGAAGTACATCAGTGAGTTGTTTATTCTTTTCATTTCTCATATACCAGAGGCCAGGTTAAATTGCAAATGTGTTCTTTCTAGGAAGGAAAATGTGATCAGTTACAGGGCTTCTCCCCATCTTTGTTTTGGCACAGGGGCTGCTCCAACTTCTTCTGCCTCTTATTAAACATTATAAATAGGGATATTCAGAATTCACCACAAGCAGAAGGGGTCAGAATAATACAGAAACTGACAAATCCAAAATATGACTTGAATATTAATTTTTACTAGAATGTTTCACACAATGCTTTTCATTATTTCTTTTTATAAAAATCTTTTTTCCCTTTTTTTGTTGCGATTTCAGCAAGCATGAACTTCAAGATACAGCAGGCTGTACAAACTGAGATAGTGAGTACCCAGGGGCCACAGACGCACAGAGAGAGGCTATGAAGGGTACCTTATGCAATAGAAAAGCAAGGAGGTTCAGTCAGATCTAGATAGTGTTGGCATCAAAATCTTGGCAGAAGTCCAGTATGCAGGAACAGAAGTTCATGAGGGGATGATAGAGAGCTGACGATAGAGAGCCAGACCAGGAAGTACCTGATATATCATAATGAGAAGTTCGTGCTTTGTCTTGGTCTCTGAGAGGCATTTATGCCACATCTTTGTTTCTTCTTCTATCATCTCCATCCAGGTCATAACCAATTCTCATCCACAATAGCCTCCTTAATTACTATCTCATTTTCATTCTTGCCCTATCCCAGCCCCCGACACTAATTCATTCCTTGCACTGTAGCTAGAAGGTAAATCATGTCACTTCCCTGCTGAGAATCTTCCAAAGACTTCCCAGTGCACTACCAAAGAAATCCAAATTCATTAATACTTGTATAAAGATATACATGCTGAAGCTACCACTTTCCCTTTTATGTATACAGTGTCCTGCTTTTGTTCCCCTAACATGGCAAGCTGTTTCCTATCTCAGGGCATTTGCATCAGACATTCCCTCTACTGAAATGTCTTTCTGTCCCTTATTTCACCTCAAGAGTCTAGCTCCCTTTCAGTTTTTGAAATTTAGCTAACATAAACTTTCCTCAAGAGAGGCATTTCATGATTGCCCCATATAAAGTAGCTACTACCACAACTTTCTATAATATTGATTGATTGATTTTATTCATACTTTTTAACCCAATCAAAACTATCTACTTATCTGTTTGCTTGCTCATTAGCTGCCTCTGTGTAAAACAAACTTAACAGCTTAAAATAACCTGTTGGTTATCTCACAGTTTGTATGGTCCTGGAGTCTGGGCAGGCTTAGCTCTCTCCACTTCATAGCTGCAAATAAGGCTGTCAGGTAGGACTGGGGTCACATCTGGAGGCTTCACTGGGGAAGAGCATTTTTCCAAGCTCGCTTAAGCTGTTGGCAGAATTCATTTCCTTATGACATAGAGACTGTGACTCGGCTCTTGATGACAGCCAGCTAGAGGCTGCTCTCAGCTTTTAGCAACATGGGCCTCCTAATATGGCCCCTTGCTTTTTCAAGCCAACAAGGGAGACAGTCTCTAGAATAAGTCTCTAGAATAAGACTGCTAGCAAGAGGGAGTTTAACATAAGATAATGTAATCATGGGAGAACCATCCTACCACCTTAGCTGTATTCTACTGGTTTAAAACAAGTCACAAGTTCCAGTGACATTAAAATGCAGGGAGGCATTATACAAGGGTATGAACATCAGGAGGTAGGGATAATGGAGGCCATCTTAAGTTTGTCCTCCACAGTCCACCCTCTGACCCCTAATGATCTGTGCCCTTCCACATGCAAAATACATCCATCCTCCTCCAAACGTTCCTATTATAGCATCCTCTTATAACATCCTATATAACAACAGTTCAAAGTCCAAATCTCGTCATCTAAATCAGGCCCAAGTGATGATGTGAGATGTGAGTATCATACATTAAGTTTAGCTGCTGGGACACTGTGGATCTATGAAAACAGAGAGACAAGTTACCTGTCCCTAATACTCCCCAACTAGAATCTTTGCTCTGTGAAAGTAGAGACTAAGTCAAATTTGTTCATTTCTTTATCTACAGAATGAGTACTATACCTAATTCACAGTAAATGCTTAAATAAATACTGCTAAGCAATGAATGTATAATTGCAATCTCAGCAAGAAGGCAGATTGGCTCTGAGATTTGACAAGAACCCAGAATTAAGGCTCAAAGCTGAGAAGCAAATAATTAGAACTCGATGGCAATAGTCTGAACATGAAACACAGAAATGAAAGAAAGAAGGGAGACAGGGGAGGGCACAGGAGGGAAGGGAAGGGAAGAAAGGGAAGAGAAGGGAGGAAATAGAGCATGACCAATACCAAAGAGGATGCCTGTTACCAGGTACTTATGTTACTTCATTAATCCATAAAGTAAATATGTATAAGGACCTACTAAAATGTTAAAAATTGTGGTACCTGAAGTATAATAGTAGACAAGATACAGACCATGCCTTCAAAGAACTTACAGTCTAGTGGAAGAGACTCAATACATAGCAATTAATACTAAAGTGAATATGCAGAGAGTTAATAAAAACATATAGGAACAATAATTATCCTTATATGAGGGAGTAGTAGGGAAATTATCCCAGGGAATGTGACCTCTAAGCTTAGACTCAAAGATTAAGTAGGAGTTATCTCAACAACTACAATCTAGGGAAAGAAAGATAAGTGAGGTTTCAGGAAGAGAGTAAAAAAAATGCATGTTGAATCCCAGCAGTGAAAAAGAACATGGCACAAGTAGAAAACTAAAAGGGCTAGAGTGAAGATTTAATAAGGAAAAGTGCTGAAAATTAGGCTGGACAATTGATCATGGTATGAAATTTTAACTTTATTCTGAGGAAAGGGGAAAGCTATCAAAAAGCTTCAAATAAGAAAATAAAAAGCAAAATACATGTTTTAGAAAGATCAATTTAATTTATTTGTGGAAAATCAACAGGAACAGGAATGACCTAAAGACAAAGAGACAAACTCTTACTGAAATCTAAGAAATGGAGGAGGCCAGAAAGATGGAGGCAAAGCACACAAGGAGAGTTAAGAAACACTGGGGAAGTAAATGGATGGGAGGAGTTAGGGGTTGGTTGATTGTGTGGGGGCAGGGTGAGGGGAAGGGGAGTGAGCAAGACATGAGACTGGGATAAGTCCCAGTCACCTATCTCCAAAAACTAGGTGGACAGTGGGACCATTGACTGAGGGACCAAACAAAACAAGAGAAGAGAAGCAAGTTAGGTGCCAATTGGATGGAGGTTAGCCAGGGAGAATATTTTAGTTTTGAACTAAAACTGGGACTTCCAAGGAGAGAGGCCTGGAAGACATTTGGATACACATGGCTCTAGAGCTCAGGAGAATAATTTGATCATGATGCCTGATTTGCCTTAGATGAAGGTAGAGATTGGCCACAGTGTATAAGGACTGATAGAGGATTAGCATTGGAAAACTGACAGATAAATGTTGCTCACTATAAAACTCAGTGATTTAGAAACAAGAAATCCAGTAAATAGTTTCCTAAATGTTCTCCCAATGTTTTTAATTTACTACTCTGCATTACAGTACATAGAACATCAGTTTAGACTTCCAGTCAGACATGGCAAATTGTGTTTATCTCTTTCCCCAAGGGAAATAATATTAAAATGTCAATACTGTATAAAAAAGGTGTAAATCCTAAGAACAAAGGAAAAATGAGGGGGGAATGAGAGTTAGTGAAAAATGTCACCAAATGTTAACATATCAAAAGCAAATAGTAGGGTGGCAACTGAATTTGTAGGTAAAAGGAAACTGAAACTTAAGAGCTTACACTGAGATAATGCTGAACAGCAGGATTTTCTTTGTGGGTAAATGGAAGGATTTGGAACTGGAGACACCAGGCATATTGGTGAGCCATAGTGTTTTACAGAGCTAGGAAATGGTTGGGAAAAAAATCTACATTTAGAGTAACCAGACCTCCTTCTTCCCATTCATCTTCCCACTGTGTACAGCCAGGTTAATGCCCCTTTCCAAATCTCCCCAGAATGCCAGATGTTTGGTCTCTAAGAAACTGATCCATAGGAATTCTAGACTAGAAATGCCAAGGACAACAGAATACAATGATAATGAAGTAAAAAGAGGAAGGATTAAATGCAAACACACATTCCTAAATAGTACTCTATTATAAACTTTCCAGTATAGTGTTTTTTTAAATAGTATGGAAGTGATAGTTGAATAAAAATGCCAATTTGTCTAATAAAAGACTATCAAATCATCTTCATGTATACAAATAAACATTTTATATGTTTTTGTATCACTGAAGTTTTATTTGTTTGCCTATTTTCATTTGAAGTTTTAAATACATCACTGAATTTCTAGCTCTATTTCTATATTTTATTTTAGAGTTGTGGGGTACATGTGAGGATATGCTACATAAGCAAATTGTGTACAAACCCTCTCTTCCTTATCAGTGGACATGGTGTGGATGGTCTTGTGTCCCTTTTGCCCCATCTCTCCCTCCTTTAGCAATGCCCAGCATTTGTTTTATTCACCTTTGTGCTTGTGTACTCAATGTTTAGGGCCCACTTATGAGTGAGAACATGCAGTATTTGGTTTATTGTTTCCATGATAGTTCACTTAGAATGATGGTCTCCAGCTAAATCCATGTAGCTGTAGACATGATTTTGTTCTTCTTTATGGTTGCATATTATTCCATCATGAATATATACTACATTTTCTTTATCTAGTCCACTTTCAGTGGGGATCTGGGTTGTTTCCATGCTTTTGCTACTGTGAATAATACTGCAATAAACATGTGTGTGCAGGTGTCTTTTTGGTGGAGTGATTTATGTTCTTCTGGGTATATTTCCAGAAGTGAGATTGCTTTGATAGTGGTGTAAGGGAAAGAAAACAAGTCACTAAGATTGGAATTAACATGTCTACAACCAAGCTGCCTGTCAACACTTTTAGGACCATCAATGGTGAAAGGTCAGCAAGGACTGAATCCTGTGTTCCCCAGAAAACGTGGATCTTCTTGAATTCCTTTTTCTTCCTGTGGAGGATTCTCCCAATGAAAGCACCAACGGAGTTCTTCAAAACTGCAGGTGTCGGCTGGGAAGATGAGCGCAGAACAGAAGCCTAACCCTGTTCTTCCATTGGGCTGCAACTGCCCTCCTGCAGCTGTCAGAATCCCTGTTGCATAACCTCTATTGAAATCTCCCCTGCAGAATCCAGTGAGACAGCAATATGGCCATGTGATTCCCAAGCCTGTCATATCCCCGGTTTTCTCGATACTACCTCAGAGACTCAGATTGCAAACAATGCCTCTTTGACCTTATCCTGCTACCTGGAACCTGAGTGACTCCACCAACCTATCTAAATCCAATTGTCGCACCTCTTTGCTTCTCCTTTCCTGACTCAAATCAACAAGCCTGAGACCATGAGACTCTTCCCTGATGTCATGGGACAGAGTTGAAGCTCTGCTCTTAGATATGTGGCCTTGAGCAATTCATTCACCATTCTTGTGCTTTCCCACCCTCCCTTCACAGACTTGAGAGAGAAGCCCCATTTTACATAATAGAGAATTCCAACTCCTATCCCTGGATGAAGTCCTCTTTTTCTTTTTGCTTAAACACATGTTTTCTTGGTCACCTCTGAAATTATTCCATTATCTTTACTAGATTTTTCCTGTGTTCCATTGTATTTCTTACTTCAATTGATCTTATAGGAAACTCATTTCAGCTTCTTCCTTATTCTTGATCATATGCTTCTGAAATTATATGCTCATCAAAATGCACAGAGAGAGAGAGAGAGAGAGAAGTGCTCATTCCTGGATGGCAGCTTTACTGTTACCATAGAGACATATTAGTTTCATATCAAGAGAGAAAGATGAATCATGGCTCATGAATATTTATTTCATTTTATATTTGATTATGCAACTTTTAACATCTGTGGCAAAAATGGATATTTCATTTTGAATATCTTTTCAGTTCAGCTTTTTCCATTCTAAGATAGCAGTTCATCATCACCAAAACAAACAAACAAACAAAAAAACAATAAAACTCAATGCTTTTTGGACCATTATCCCAATAAGTTAGTTTCTAAATAAATAGATAAAGAGTTAATATGCATAAAATTGGGTGGACCCTTGAGTATTGCTCTACATTGTATATTTGTTAACTAATATGCTCACCTGCAGAATTATACAGATACTTCTAGTTGTTCACAAGGTGTGTATGCCTGTTATCTGCCTAATACAATTTCTTTGATTCATTTGGTCAAAGAATATCACTAAACCAGAATAGTTCAGTAACATCCACTAAGTCTTAGGGGTGATTTAATGAGTCTTACATTTCTTTACATTGTTGAATAACTTTTCAGTTTTGGAAGCACTTTACTTCTATGACAGGCGTGAGTATTCAATCTTCTTTAGTATGAAAACATCTAATCTTTCTTTTCTGTGCTGTGTTAGAAAGTTAGAATGTATACATTTTCCCACATTTCTTAAAAGAAAACTTGAGCTTTTCTTAGCTTTAAAGAATTAAAACCAGTTTTTTTGGGTTTTTTTGTTGTTTTTTTTTGTCTGATACTAATTCTAACTCAGGGTATAATGGAGGAACAAAGTCTTTTATAAATGCAGATGAAAATAGAAGGACCAGACTATAATGCCAGGTGAGGCAGTAGAATTGTTTGAGACCAGGCGTTCAAGATCAGCCTGGGCAATATAGTGAGACCCCCATCTGTATATAAAAATAAAAAAGAAAGAAAATAGAGAATTCTAGAGGTGAGGAGCGTTCATGTGAAAAAAATAGAGTGTCTAGTGAGAGAGAATCAGAAAGGAGAAGCAAGTTTCTTTGATAGTCAGAAGGAGCACTGAGACTCTGAAGAGAAAGGAAGACCCTGGCCTAAGAAAAATTCCAAGTGCTGTTCAGGTGTAGGAAGTGATTTGTCTATTAACTGTCCACCAGGAGTGATGACTTTAAATGGTTCTTAGATCATCTCCAAGTCCAATATCCCAGAACACCCATGAGCCCAAGGAGTTGACCCAGGACAGACAGGCGAATGACAGAGAGGATCCCTTTACCAGAACTTTGAGCTAAAATGAATAAGCTCCAGATCCTTGTGTTGGGACAGGAATCCTGGGCTTGTGATAATATGTTGACCACATGTTATTTCACTGAGCTTCACAAAAGCCCAACAATGTAAGTTGTGCATGCCTTTGTTATCCCCTTTTCTATTTCTAAAGATGAAGTCAAATGACAATGCAGTTGGGAAGAGGGACTTGGGGACCAAGGAGCTATGTGTTGAACAAGTCATATTTTATTTATTTAAGCTTCTCTTTTCCCTATCTGGAAAAAATAAAAAAATATAATAGCACTACCTCTATAAGATTATTACTATAAATTCATGCAAATAACAAAGGTAATCCAGAAACTATTCAATAAGTGTGAATTCTTGTTACCATCAAGTAAATCACAAAGAGATCAAATGGCTTATTCAAGGTAATGAGGCCAGTTAGTAACGAAATCAAGGATCTCCCCACCAGCCCACATTCCTTCTAAAACATAAACAGGACATCCTTCCTGGGAACAAGCAATATCACTGATAAGCCTCACTCAAGTTCTACCAACCTAATTGGTCATATCTAGATGGAACACTTGGTTTGTTTATGAGTTTTCTCATTCTTGCTCAAGCAAGCAGATTATTTGCTCAATCATTTTTCCTGCCTCCAATTCTTTGTTCATCCTACAGACAGAGGACGTCTATGACAAACAGAACTGCCTAACCTGGCAGTCAGGGCCCATTACTATCGGTCCATCAGCTTGGTCATCAGAAACTTTGTTAATCATGACATCCTCTGGGACTCTTGTGCAGCAGCTGGACTCCACCAGTCCCTGTGCCTTAAGGAGTGCTGCAGATTTATTCCTCTCTATGCCTTTGACCACATTGTCTTCTCAGGGCTGGAACAACTAGTGTCTTTGTTGCCTGGACCAGTCTCATTTTATGTTCTTGTCCCAGTATAATTACTAATGGCACCTCTTTCATTCTTAAGAGCAACCTGGATTAGACAATACATTATAAAATCACTCTATTATGGCCTCTCAAATCTGAAAGCCTCTATTTAATGCTTTTCCTTCAATCAAATTCTAGCAGTTCTTCGTGCATCAACTCAATTCTACATGTGCATGAACTTTTCCTAACTATTTTTTAATACGATGATTTTCCTCTATCTGGGATATTTACTGGGCAATTTCAGATTCTTTTTTGCATCTTATTTATACTTGTCTTCTATTTCTATTGAATCCTTGAAGTTTTTTTTTGTTTTTTTTTTTAGGAATCTGGATGTGATTTTTTTCTTTTTTAAAATAATTTATATTTTATTTTAAAGAGGCAGGGTACAATTCAGGATTAGGTATACAAGTGGACATCATACAGATAAAGTTTGGGCCTCCCTTTGGTCCCCACTTTGCCTGGATTGATATCAGGTACCCTTACTGATGTTGTATCCCCCCACCCACCCCACCCTGGCAGTATCCTGCTACTGCCACTTTCTTATGGTATTATGGTAAATGTTCATGGTCTGCTTATGAGGGAGAACGTGTGTTTCTCTGTTCTTTGCTTTTGTAATAGATCACTGAGTTTGATAGACTCTAAATCCATCCATGTTGCTGCAAAGCCCATATGTTTGTCCTTCTTTATGGCTGCATAACAGTCCATTGTGTGTATGTACCACATTTTTTTCATTCAGTTCAGTTTCAGTGAGCAGCACAGTTGGTTTCATGTTTCTGCTATTGTGAATAGTGCTGCAATAAATATTGTAAATAGTGCTCAGGTATTTTTTTTTTTTTTTTGTAGAATGATTTGAGTTTCTCCGGGTATATTTCCAGTAGGGGGATTGCTGGATCATAGGGAAGGTCAATTTCCAGTTCTTTTAAAAATCACCACACTGTTTTCCATAGAGGTTGAACTAGTTTGCATTCCCACTAGCAGTATAGAAGTATTCCCTTTTCTTTGCATCCTCGCCAGCATCTGTTGTTGTTTGTTTTATTAATGATGGCCATTCTTACTGGTGTTAGGTGGTATCTCATAGTAGTTTAGATTTGCATTTCTCTGACAATTAGTGAAGCTGAGCACTTTTCATGTATCTGTTGGATGCCCATATATCTTCTTTTAAGAAGTGTCTATTCATGTCTTTTGCCCACTTTTCAATGGGATTTTTTTTTCTTTTGGCACATTCAAGTTCATTGTAAATCTTGGATGTTAGGCCTTTGTTAGATATATGGTTGGTATATTTTTTTTCCAATTTTGTTGGCTATCTCCCCACTCTCTTGATGGTTTCTTTTGCTTTGCAGAAGTTTTTCAGTTTAATGAGGTCCCAATTGTCTATCTTATCTCTCATGGCATAGACACCTGGGGTTTGATCAGGAATTGGTTGACTAGTGTAATTTCTGTAAGAGTGTCTCCTGCATTTTCTAAGATTCTTATAGTTTGAGGTTTTACGTTTTGGTCTTTATTCCATTTTGAGTTGATTATTACGTATAGTGATAGGTAGGGGTCCTGTTTCAATCTCCTGCCTGTGGTCAACCTGTTTTCCCAGCACCATTTACTGAATAGGTTCTCCTCACCCAGTGGTTGTTTGTGGAGGCTTTATCAAAGATGAGTTTGTTGAGAAATTGAGGTTTTGCTTCTGGAATCTCTATCCTGTTTCATTGTTCCATATGCCTGTACCCATACCAATACCAGACTGTTTGGATTATTATAGCCTTAAAGTTTAAAGTCTGGAAGTGGTATACCTCCCATTTTGTTTCTTGTGCTAAGGATTGTTTTGGCTATTCATGTTTGTTTATGTTTCTATATGAATTTCTGTATTGTCATGTCTGAGAAGAATGATGTTGGTATATTAATGGGTATTGAGTAGAATCTGTAGATTGGCTTTGGTAGGATGGACCTCTTAACAATGTTGATTTTTCCCATCCATGAGCATGTAATATTTTTCCATTTGTCTGTGTCTTCTTTGATTTGTTTGAGCAGTGTTTTGTAGTTTTCATTGAAAAGGTCTCTCACTTCTCTGGTTAGGAAGATGCCAAGGTATTTCTTTTTTTGGTGGCTATTGTGAATGGGATTGTGCTTTTTATTTGGATCTTGGCCTACTTGTTGTTGGTGTATAAGAATGCAGCTGTCTTTTGCACATTTATTTTATATCCTGGGACTCTGCCAAAGTCCTTTATCAGTGCAAGCAGGTTTTTGACAGATTCTCTTGGATTTTCAAGGATCATATCCTCAGCAAAGAGGGATAACTTAATTTCCTCTTCTACTGTTTGGATACCCCTGATTTCCTTCTCTTGTCTAATTGCCCTGGCTATGACTTCCAACACAATGTTGAACAAGAAGGGTGAGAGTATGCAGCCTTGTCTTGTTCCAGTTTTCAGGGGAAACGTTTCCAGTTTCTGTCCATTTGGCAATATGCTGACTGTGGGTTTATTGTAGATGACTCTTAGTATTTTGAGGTATGTTCCTTCTATTCCTTGGTT
>CAUYQG010147267.1:0-12500 GCA_963574415.1 Tarsius wallacei | reverse complement strand
AAGGCAGGACAGTCAAAGAAAATGGTAGAAGCATGGTTGAGTGAATGTCGTACTATACATTGCTAGTAATTTAATTCAACTTTGAAAAGCAACATATAGATGACATCTCTTAAAATGTGCATAAATTTTTGGCACCCCCTGTATATATGAATTAGATAGAAATCTAGACAAGACGAGAACCAAGATGCTGGTTCTTGAGGTTACCTTTCTCTCCTCCGCTTTGTGGATTGGGAAGGCCACAGTCTTCATCTGTCAGAAGGCTGTGGTGCGGCCCTGTGTCTCTTCCCCATAGGTATGGGACATGCACAGACTATGTGGGTAGAATGGGGTCCTTAATTTTTCAGATATAAATACTCATCCTGGATGTTATATTTTCTTCAGAAAAGACCTGAGATGGATGTGGAGTCATGGAGCGGAAAGGAGAGATGCTATTGTTCTCAAGGTAGGGCCTCAGGGATTATTGAATGGTGAGGTTGGCCCTTAAGCAGGACCATTCCTCTAGTACATAGACAGCATTGGAGAGGCCACATCGCTGTGGCCCATTTGATTCGTGGTAAATGAGGTGACTGCTTTGGAATGAAGAGTAGAATTGAGTGGGAGGGCTGTGGGAGGTGGGGGTACATAAGTGGAGGACTTTAGTCCCTGAGGGTTCAAGGAAGTAGGCAAGTCCCTGGAAAAGGCGCCTGCCAGGCAGGAGATAAGGCTGTTGTTTGAGCAACAATATCCAACAGCGGCTCAGCCTATAATCCCAGCACTTTGGGAGGCTGCGGTGAGAGGATTGCCTGAGCCTGCAGGTTCGAGACCAGCTTGGGCAACTTGGCGAGACCTCATCTCTATAATAAAAAATAAAATAAAAATAAAAAAATTAGCCAGGCGTGGTGGCGTGTGCCTATAGTTCCAGCTACTTGGAAGGCTGAGGCGGAAGAATCGCCTATGCCCAGCCGGTCGACGCTGTGATGGCCGGGAGTGTGCCACTGCCCTCCAGCCTGGGGGACAGAAGGAGACTTCGACTCAAAAAAAAAAGGTAAAAAGAAGCAGGTGAGCTAGGCTCGGTGGCTCAACCTATAATCCCAGCACTTTGGGAGGCCGAGGCGAGTGGATTGCCTTAGCCCGCGGGTTCGAGACTCACCCGGGCAACTTGGTGAGACCTCGTCTCTACAATAAATCAAAAATTAGCTGGGCATGGTAGCGTGCACCTGTGGTTCTGGCTACTTGGAAGGCTGAGGTGAAAGGATCACCTGAGCTTAGCAGGTTGAGGCTGCAGTGGCCAGAAGCACGCCACTGCACTCCAGTCTGGGGGGCAGAGTGAGACTCCAACTCAAAACAAACAAACAAACATACAAACAGGAAGCAGGTGAAATGAATTTTGCTATGGTGTCTATTCACCTCCGAACAACCAAATTTGAACATGGCATGTGTAATTCATGTAAGAATTGTTCATGTATTTTGCACCCTTGTTTTGGTACTGTGTCTTTGAAATCAGGTGTGTGCTTTCAACTCAGACAGGCCCCATAACCCTGTGTAGACAGGGCTCCAAAGGGCAGAGGTGGTCACCCCTTAGACCCCAAGCTCCTCTTCTGGAAGCAGAGATTATGTTATCTGCACTATGATAAGCCTGTTTTGGGGGGACAGTAGTTACTCTTTATGTAGTCCCTCTTCTGTTTTATAAATGTCAGTCTGGGCTGGATGCAGTGGCTCAAGTCTGTAATCCCAGCACATTGGGAGGCTGAGGTGAGGGAATTGCCTGAGCCCATGAGTTCGAGATCAGCCTGGGCAACTTGGCGAGCCCTCGTCTCTACCATAAGTCAAAAAATTAGCTGGACACGGTAACGCATACCTGTAGTTCCAGCTACTTGGAAGGCTGAGGTGGAAGGATCTCCTGAGCCCAGCAGGTCGATGCTGTGGTGGCCATGAGCGTGCCACTGCACTCCAGCCTGGGTGACGGAGTGAGACTCCCACTCAAAAACAAACAAACAAACTAACTAACAAACCAGGCTGCTGTGTTATGCTAAGTCAATCATGAGAGGTCATCCATATGAAGGCTTCACTGGAATACTTAGAATAATGTACAGAGAAGTAACCTTGGGGACATGCAGGGTGGGTGACAGGGAATCACAGAAAGACACACAAAGTGCCTCGTCCCGGGAGTTGGGCAACCCCAGTCCACATGGGACTCTTCTCACTGTGGACAAGTGGGGCAGGGATATAGAGAAAGATGGAAGGAAAGGGGGATGAATAAATAAGAATGATAGAAAATGAAGATATAGAAACAGCAAGCTTGTTGCTTGTCATGCAAAGCCTACAGAAGCCACATTCCAGAACTGCTACTCAATGTGGCACAAATCATTCAGTGTGTTGCAAACCATTGGAAAGAAAAGAGAAAAGCTGATCAATAATTGCTATAGAAGAAACCCACTGGAAAGTCCCTGGGGCTTTCCTGAGTCATCCTATGTGAATGGTTACAAGGTAGCCTCACAAGTATGAAACCCTGAGGATTATCATCACCAGCAATAAAGAAAATTATTATACTAATCAACTGGTTTGGGCAAAGCTTTTTTTTTTTTCTTGAGTCGAGGTCTCTCACTTTTTCACGTAGATTGGAGGGCAGAGACTCAGTCAGGGCTGCCGTTTCCTCAAACTCGTGGGCTCGGGTGATTTTTCTGCCTCAGTCTCCCAAGTAGATGGGACTTCAGGTGCATACCACCACCACGCCTGGCTTTTTAAAAATTAATTAATTTTTGTAAAGACAAGGTCTTGCCATGTTGCCCAGGCTGGTCTTGAACTGCTGGACTGAAGCACTCCTCTCGCCTCAGCCTCCCAAAATGCTGTGATTACAGACATAAGCTACCATACCCAGCCTGGTTTGGGCAAAGCTTTTGACACCTTCCTGGTAATAAAAAAAACAAAAACAAAAACAAAAAAAACAGTAGCATAGGTAATTTGAGTATAAAAACAAAATGACAAAATATAATCCTGTTGAGAAAGAAAATCTTTGTCTAAACTTCATTGCAGAAGAGGCATTTGAAAACATCAACAAGCCGGGCTCGGTGGCTCAGCCTGTAATCCCGCGCCTTTGGGAGGCTGAGGTGAGTGGATTGCCTGAGTCCGTGGGTTCGAGATCCGCCTGGGCAAGAGAGACCTCATCTCTACAATAAAAATAAAAAAATTAGCCGGGCGTGGTAGCGTGCGCCTGTAGTTCCGGCTACTCGGAAGGCTGAGGCGGAAGGATCGCCGGAGCCCAGCAGGTCGAGGCTGCGATGGCCGGGAGCGGCCACTGCACTCCAGTCTGGGTGACAGTGAGACTCCGACTCAAAAAAAAAAAAAAGAAAAAAAAAAGAAAACGTCAACAACTGTGTGCACTGTCATTGGGAGTGCTCCTGGGGGGTAGACGTTGGGGTGAGAGCACTTTTTAGGAAAACAGCAATTTAGAGCAACTTGCTCAGAAAATGCCAATCCTCCCGAAGCCTCCCAGTCACTGGAAGGGCAAACCGAGACCTGCCCTGTGACCCCAGCCCTGGGACACCCCACGGGAATGTCATAGAGCTTTCCTGCAGGGCCAGGGGATGAGCACGGATCCCAGTGCCCTGCCCTTTGCCCGAGAAGCTTCCCTTGGCGTGCGGAGTTCGTCTCCTCTTCGTGCTGCAGAACTCCCCTGAGTTCACATTCATGGGGAACAACAGAGCCTTGTTCGGGGAGTCACAATGGGGAGCTTGTAGGGATGATCGGGACACCGTGATACCCACTGTGGTTTCCCTTTGAAATCGTTCTAGGGATTGAGAACGAAAACTGCAATCAATGAGGTCGCTGGGAGGAGGGGATGCCACACAAAAGACACTCAGAAACCTACCCGTATCTCCGGTGGCCCCACCCAGTCCCTCGAAGCTGGCAGAGGCTTCTCCCCAGATGAGCAGCAGTTGGCGCCACTATCTCCCTTCTCACTATCTGCCCTCTCCTGACTCAGCCTGAGGCCGGGAGATGACCAATGCAGACAGGAGTCGCCGCTTCCTGCAAATGCACTGCGGCATGCTGCAGGTGTACGTGCAGATGCATGTACGGTTTACTCTAATTATGCAAGGACGACCACTTCTGCATTTTTAATCGAGTGCATTTCATTTCTTTTCTTCTTCTGAGTCTGAGTCTCACTCTGTCACCCAGGCTGGAGTGCAGTGACATGCTCACGGCCACCGCAGCCTCGACCCTGCTGGGCTCAGGCGGTCCTTCCACCTCAGCCTTCCAAGTAGCTGGAACTGCAGGTACCACGCCTGGCTAGTTTTTTGATTTGTTGTAGAGATGAGTTCTCGCCAAGTTGCCCGGGCGGGTCTCGAATCCCTGAGCTCAGGCAATCCTCTCACCTTGGCCTCCCAAAGTGCTGGGAATACAGGCTTGAGCCTCTGCGCCCAGCCTCGAGTGCATATTTTTTTTACATCAATAACTACTTATTTTTAAAAGGAACCAGTAAAACAATCCCATTTACAATAGGATCCAAAAGAGTAAAATACTTAGCAATCTACAAATTCAGTGTAATTCCTACCAAAATTCCAATGACATTTTTCATAGAAATGGAAAAAAATAATTATCTGATTTGTATGGAATTACTAAGACACTGAATACCAAAAAAGACTTAGGCCAGGTGTGGTAGCTCACACTTATAATCCCAGCACTTTGGAAGGCCGAGGAGAGAGGATTGCCGAGCCCTTGGGTTCAAGACCAGCCTGGGCAACTTGGTGAGATTTTATCTCTGCAATAAATTTTAAAAATTAGCTGGGCATGGTAGCGCGCGCCTGTAGTTCCAGCTACTTGGAAGGCTGAGGTGGAAGGATCACCAGAGCCCAGCAGGTCGAGGCTGTGGTGGTCGTGAGTGTGACACTGCCCTCCAGTCTGGGTGACAGAGTGAGACTCCAACTCAAAAAAAAAAAAAAATCTTGAGAAAGAAAAACAAAGTTGGAAGCATCATGCTCCTTGATTTTTTTTTTTTCTTGAACCCGCGGGTTCAGGCAATCTACTCGCCTCGGCCTCCCAAAGTGCTGGGATTACAGGCTGAGCCACCGAGCCCGGCCTCCTTGATTTTAAATTACATTGCTAAGCTATAGTACTCAAAACAGTATAGTTTTGGCATAAAAAGATACATAGACCTATGAAACAAAATAGAGTCTAGAAATAGATACAACCAATACAACCAATATAGTCAATTAATTTTCAGCAAGGCCAACAACAAAACAAAATGAGAAAAATATAGTCTTTTCAATAAACAGTATTGGGAAAACTGGATTTCACATGCAAAAGAATTAAATCAGGCCGAAGTGTGGTGGCTTAAGCCTGTAATCCCAGCATTTTGAGAGACCGAAGCGAGAAAATTGCCTGAGTCCAGGGGTTCAAGACCCGCCTGGGCTATTTGGCAAGACCTCGTCTCTACAATAAATAAAAAATTCGCCGGGCATGGTGGCTCATGCCTGTAGCTCCAGCTACTTGGAAGGCTGAGGCGGAAGCCTTGCCTGAGTTCAGCAGGTCGAGGCTGCAGTGGCCATGAGCATGCCACCACGCTCCAGCCTGGGCGACAGGGAGACTCCAACCCAAAAAAAAAGAGAGTGAAACCAGACAGTTATCTTACATCATATGGGATCATTTTTAAATAGCCTACTGACACCCTGATTTCTTGCTCAAGGGACTTCATTACTCAGCACCTTTCATAAGGCGGACTTTGTCAGAGGTACTGTACCAGGCACTGCGGACACAAAGATGACCTTTAGCTCTACCTGGCAAGGAAGCCAGCTCTACACACACCAAAATAAGGTTCCAGAGAGTTGCAGGGTTAAATGTGCACATTAGATAAAGCAAAAAAGAAGGAAGGTGAGCTGCCACATTGCAGATGTACCTGGATAGGTGTGCAACAGATACTCGGTGAGGTTAGGAAAATAGGTGTAGGGTCATGAAGGAATTGAGTGGAAGCTTTTAGCCGCAAAATGGACATTTTGGACATCTGTTCTTAAGAAATTTACATGGTACTTAACATCAAATCCTAGAAACTGAAGATTGAATCTAAAAGGTGATTCAACCGGGCTCAGTGGCTCAGCCTGCAATTCCAGCACTTTGGGAGGCCAAGGCGAGTGGATTGCCTGAGCCCGTAGGTTCGAGACCAGCCCAGGCAACTTGGCGAGACCTCATCTCTACAATAAATCAAAAATTAGCCGGGCGGGGTAGTGTGCACCTGTAGTTCTGGCTACTTGTAAGGCTGAGGCAGAAGGATGGTCGGAACCCAGCAGGTCATTGCTGGGGTGGCCGTGAGTGTGCCACTGCATTCCAGCCTGAGAAGACTCCATCTCAAAAAAAAAAAAAGGTAATTGAATGATAAATACAAATGGCTGGGCCACAGTGGCTCATGCCTGTAATCCCAGAATATTCAGAGGCTGAGGTGGAAGAATTGCTTGAACCCAAGAGTTCAAGACCAGTTTGGGCAGCATAGCGAGACCTGGTCTCTCTCTCTTTTCTTTCTTTCTTTTTTTTGCCATTTAAAAAAAATTAAACTTTTTGATTTTTTTATTTTAAAGATGTGGGATACAATTCAGGATTAGGTATACAAATGTTCATTATGCAGGTACCCTTGTTGATGAGGTGGGCCCCCCTTCTCAGGCAAACTCCCACTACTGCCAATACCAATCCCACTTCCCCGCCCCTCCTCCCTGCAGTTTCCTGCTACTGCCAATCCCTTTCTTACAGTATTACAATAATTGTTCAAGTCCTGCTTATGACTGAGGAGAACATGGGATACTCAGTTCTTTGTTTCTTTTTTTTTTTTAAATAATAACTACAGGTACAGCATCCAAATTAGGAACAGAACAAAACTTGGAAGGGCTGGCAATGAACTTGACAGTTCTTTCTTTCTTTCTTCCTTCCTTCCTTCCTTTCTTTTTGAGTTGGCGTCTCCTTTCGTCACCCAGGCTGGAGGGCAGTGGCACGCTCCCGGCCACCGTAGCCTCAACCTGCTGGGTTCAGGTGATCCTTCCTCCTCAGCCTTCCAAGTAGCTGGAACTACAGGCACTCGCCACCATGCCCGGCGAATTTTTTGATTTATCATAGAGACGAGGTCTCACCAAGTTGCCCAAGCTGGTCCCGAACCCATGGTCTCAGGCAATCCTCTCGCCTCGGCCTCCCAAAGTGCTGGGATTATAGGCGTGAGCCACCACGCTGGGGCCGACAGTTCTTTAAAAGCATCAGTTATCCTCCTCAAAGTTAGAGCTTTCTTAGTCTTCCACATTGCCTTCCTTTCACGTCACCCCGACAGAGAAGGGTGTGGCACCAAGTCTCCTCAGGGTCTTGGGGTAGTAGTGAGAGTTTCCGTGGAAGTAGAGATCTAATTTTAATTTATTTCCCCAAGTGAATAAGTATTGGAGAAGAAAAAAAATCCCTTCATTAGCATATAAATCTTTCCCTGCTGCAAGCGTTTAGCAACTATTGCCTTATCTGGTTTCTGAGTTTGTGGCAAGGGGAAAGAAGGCTTGCAGCCTCGAGAAAGGCTGGAGGGACACAGGAGGGGGTGGCGGGGGGGTGGGGGTGAGGGGGGATGGGCGGCTTGCCCTCTAGCCTCCGTGGAAAGAGTGCCTTATCGGGTCTACTGGTTGGGCCAGCTGTTAGCCAGCTGGTCACTCAAGAGGAAGCCCAGCGAACAGAGAAGTGAGAATGTCTCAGCCATGGAACTAAGCGCACAGCCACCCTGACCGTGGCCGGAAAACCACAAATGGAAAAAGAAAAGCTGCCTCAAGAAGCCTTTTGAGAACTTGCAGTAAGTACACAATGTTAGTTCCAGAGTTTAATTTCCTTATGTGAATTTAAAAATACACATACGCCTTTTTAAATTGCAGAGACCTCTGCCCTGTGTTAGCCCAAGGTTCTGAGTCTTACAAAGGGCTTGGTGGAGAAGCGGTGGATTTGTAAATCCTCTTCAGTGTGGCTTTTAGGGAGAGAGTGGGTGAGCTCAGTGAATGCAGTTTTGACTTGAACCCTACAGTGGAGTCAGCCTGCACTCTGGTTCTGGGGCCCCACTGGTCCTGTGTGACATGCCAGTGATGAGACGGCTCTGAGCTCAATTTCCTTCTCTGCAAAACGCAGCCGTTTCTTTCCTCTAGTTTGTCGTGACGAGTAAATGAGATTAGGTCCGTGAACATCACTTTGTAAACCCATTAAGGCTTTAAGCACCGTTTCAATCTTTCATTAGCGATTCACTAAAAGAATCACTCATATAGAAATGTCAATGTCTACCTCAGACTAACTTTCCCCCCTTTTTTTCTCACTTCTTCTTTTTCATAGAATCAAGTTACGCATTTTGTTATTTAAAAAAGTGGTAAACATCCAGTGAGTTCTACATAAGATACTGAGCTACATAGGTTTAGGCCGAAACACCCTCAAGAAACTTGCCATCTATGGGGAAGAAACACATCAACACATTAGAAATGTTAAAATGGTACCTGTGTCAAATTAGAAAAGAACAACGAAAAAGGTCTTCCCCTAGCAAATGGTTAGTTACTATATGAGTCTACTAGGGCTACCATAAAAGTACCACAGACCGGATGGTTGAAACATCAGACATGTATTTTCTCACAGCTCTGGAGGCCAGAAGTCTCAGATCCAAGTGTTGGTAAGGTTAGTTTCTCCTGAGCCCTCTCTCCTTGGCTTGTAGATGGCTACTTTCTTTTCTCTGTGCACATCCCTGGTATCTCCTCAGATATCCAAATTTCCTCTGTTGTAAGGACAGCAGTCACATTGAATCAGGGCCTACCTCATGACTTCATTTCAACTTAATTACCAGACCCTTTCTCCAAATACCATTACCTTCTGAGGTACTGAGAATCCGGATCTCAACATATGAATTTTGGGGTAGATATAATCCAGCCCATAATAGTAACCAGATAATTGTAGAGACCACAGATTTAGATGTTGTCAGGGGAATCTTTGCTGGGCTGCAAAGGTGTTTCTTACAGTAGGCTCAGACAGATTCAAACACACAAATCCTTCTTTGGTTCTTTTGCTGATAGCCTGCCTACAAATCAGTGCTAGTTAAATCGTTTGCTATCAATGAAATCTATTCAATAACATTCATTCAATTCAATTATTGAATTCACCTCAATAAAATTTTGAATCAATTCAATAAAATTCCTGGCTTAATTTTTATGGCTATAGGTTATTGTATCAAATATTCAAATAGAATACAAATATTTAAATAATCATTTGAATAAACTACTTTTCTTGTGAAAAAACAATATGCTTGCGGTAACTTAATTATTATTATTATTTTTTTTTTTCTGAGTTGGAGTCTCACTCCATCGCCAAAGCTGAAATGCAGTGGCATGCTCCTGGCCACTGCAGTCTCGTCCTGCTGGACTCCGGTGATCCTTCCTCCTCAGCCTTCAAAGTAGCCGGAACGACAGCCATGCATTACCACACCTGGCTAATTTTTAATTTATTATAGAGATGAGGTCTCGCCAAGTTGCCCAGGTGGGTCTCAAACCCACAGGCTCAGGCAATCCACTCGCCTCGGCCTCCCAAAGTGCTCGGTTTACAGGCAGAGCCACTGAGCCTAGCCAATTATTTTATTAGTCGGTCACCGTGGTTCACGCCTGTAATCCTAGCATTTTGGGAGGTGGAGGCGAGAGGATTGCCGGAGCCCAGGGGTTCAAGACCAGCCTGGGCAACATGGTGAGATCTCATCTCTACAATAAATCAACAAATTAGCTGGGCATGGTGGTACACGCCAGTAGTTCCAGCTACTTGGAAGACTGAGGTGAAAGGATTGCCTGAGCTCAACAGGTCAAGGCTGCGGTTGCTATGAGTGTGCCACTGCACTTCAGCCTGGCCGACAGAGTAAGACTCGGACTCAAAAAAGTATACATATTATTTTTATTCTTGCCTTCTCTCCCTTCTTTATTTCTTTTTTTTTTTTTTGAGTTGGAGTCTTACTCTGTCGCTCAGACTGGAGTGCAGTGGCCGCTCCCGGCCACCGCAACCTCGACCTGCTGGGCTCCAGTAATCCTTCCACCTCAGCCTTCCGAGTAGCTGGAATTACAGGTGCGCGCTACCATGCCCGGCTAATTTTTTGATTTATTGTAGAGATGAGGTCTCACCAAGTTGCCCAGGAGGGTCTCGAACCCGCGGGCTCAGGTAATCCGCTCACCTCAGCCTCCCAAGGCGCGGGATTACAGGCTGAGCCACCGAGCCCGGCTTCCCTTCTTTATTTCTTTGGAATGTGGAGGGTCTGCAGGTTGTGGAAATTTTTGACCAGCAGTCAAAACAGGTATAGACAACAAGTCAAAATAGGTAACGAGTAAAAACAGGTAACAAGTCAAAACAGGTAACAGGTAGTTTTGATTATATGTCAAAATAGGCAACAACAGGTATGGACAACAAATGCCAGGCCCAGGGGCAGGAGAGGTTAAGGGCAACTTGGTGTGTGGAACCTCTTTTTAGAGGGGGCGACCCTTAAACTGGGAACTCTCAGACCAATATTAATAGATCCATTTCCACCAGATTGTTTTTTTTATTTTTATTTTTGAGTTGGAGTCTCACTCCATCGCCCAGACTGGAGCGCAGTGGCCGCTCCTGGCCACCGCAGCCTCGCCTGCTGGGCTCCAGTGATCCTTCCACCTCAGCCTTCCGAGTAGCCGGAATTACAGGCGCGCGCTGCCATGTCTGGCTAATTTTTGATTTATTGTGGAGGTGAGGTCTCGCCAAGTTGCCCAGGCGGGTCTCGAACCCGCGGGCTCAGGCAATCCACTCACCGCAGTCTCCCAAGCGCGGGATTACAGGCTGAGCCACCGAGCCCGGCTTCTGTCAGATTGTTGTAGTGATTGTACAGAACGTCTCCACTGAGTTTAAATAGCATCGTTCCAATACTTCTACGTGGTATTTCTTCATGTGGATATGCCACAGTCTATTTTAAAATTCACTGATTTTTGATGTCTATGCTGATTTAAACTCTCTACTCAAAAAGAGTGCTGCAGTTACAACTTGACATCCACATTGTTTTATTTTGCATTAAATTCCTGTAGCTTGACTTCTCTTTTCTTTTCCTTTTTTTTTTTTTTTGAGTTGGAGTCTCACTCTATCACCCAGGCTGGAGGGCAGTGGCATGCTCACGGCCACTGCAGACTCGACCTGCTGGGTTCAGGCGATCCTTCTGTTTCAGCCTTCCAAGTAGCTGGAACTACAGGCGTGCGCCACCATGCCCAGCTAATTTTCTTTCTTTTTTTTTTTTTTTTGAGTTGGAGTCTCACTCCGTCGCCTTGACCTGCTGGGCTCCGGCGATCCTTCCGCCTCAGCCTTCCGAGTAGCTGGAATTACAGGCGCACACTACCACGTCCGGCTGATTTTTTTTATTTATTGTAGAGATGAGGTTTCGCCTGCCCAGGCGGGTCTCGAACCCGCAGGCTCAGGCAATCCACTCACCTCAGCCTCCCAAGGCGCGGGATTACAGGCTGAGCCACCGAGCCCGGCTCTAATTTTTTTCAAATTTATGTAGAGGCAAGGTCTTGCCATGTTGCCCAGGCTGGTCTTGAACCCCTGGACTCAGGCAATCCTCTCGCTTCAGACTCCCAAATTGCTAAGACTAAAGGCGTGAGCCACCGCGCCTGGCTTTTTTTTTTTTGAGACAGGGTCTAGCTCTGTCACCCACACTGGAGGGCAGTGGTGTCATATAGTTCATTGCAACCTTGACCTCCTGGGCTCAAGTGAGTCTCCTACCTCAGCCCTTGAGTAGCTATGACTATAGGCACGTGCCACCATGCCTAGCTGCTTTTTAATTTTCGTAGAGATGGGGTCTTGTTATGTTGCCCAGGCTGTTCTAGAACTTCTGGCCTCAAGTGATCCTCCCGCCTCAATCTCCCAAAGTGTTAGTATTACAGGTGTGAGCCACTGCATGCACCCAGTCTGACTGACTCGTTTCTTCTGCCTCATGCCTCACACAGAGAAAGCCAGTCAATGAAGTGTGTATGTGAGAGAGTGTGTGTAATGGCCACAACAGCTCAGCACCTGATTTTAGACACTCCTTGACTTATGATGGGGTAATGTCCTGATACACCCATCGTTAAGTTGAAAAAATTGTATTTAATACACCTAGTCTACTGACCATCACAGCTTAGTCTAGCCTGCTGTAAATGTGCTCAGATCACTTGTATTAGCTTATAGTTGGGCAAAGTCATCTGGTAACACAGTACCCTACAGCGTGTGGGTTCCGTTCACCTTTATAATGGCATGGCTGACAGAGTTGCAGCTCTTGGAGAGAGAATATCTTACCACATATCCTTCGCCTCAGAAAAGATCACAGTTCAAAATTTGAAGGATGGATTCTGCTGAATGCATATCGCTTTCAAAAAGTCAAAAGTGGTAAGTCAAACTGTCATAAGTATATACATGCAAAATGCTCTGAGGCTGAACCCTTCGGACCTGTGATAACATCTGTGGCTGCTTTTGGTGCCTCGTTACCAGGATTATACTCAGGTGCTGATCTGGTGTGG
>CAUYQG010147266.1:0-14549 GCA_963574415.1 Tarsius wallacei | reverse complement strand
ACCTGCAGTTTTCTTTCTTTGTTGGATCTTTACCCGGTTTGGGTATCAGTGTAATGTTTGCTTCATAAAATGATTTGGGGAGAGTTCCCATTTTTTCGATTGCCTGGAATACTTTCAATAGGATTGGTATCAGCTCCTACTTGTTTGTTTTATAGAATTCCTCTGGAAATCTGTCTGATCCAGGGCTTTTGTTTTGTAGGTAGTTTTCTTATGACAGAGTCAATGGGTTGTTATTGGTCTGTTTAGGATCTCAATTTCTTCTTGTTTCAATCTTGGGAGGTTCTATGATGTCAGAAAGTCTTCTATTTCATTAGGTTATGAAGTTTGTTTCCATACAGACGTGCATGGTAATCTCCGATAATCTTTTATATTTCTTTGGAGTAAGTTGTGACTTGAGCCTTGGCATTTCTGATTGTGTTTATTTGGGCTTTTTCTCTCTTTTTCTTGGTCATTCTGGCTAAGGATCCATCAATCTTGTTTATCTTTTCAAAGAAGCAGTTTTTTGTTTTAGTTTTTGTTTTTTCCTATGGTATTTTTGTCTTCTGTATCCTGTATTTGGGCTTTTACTTTAGAGATCTGGATTATTCTGGTGAAGTTAGGATTTTGGTGGTCTTGCCTTTCCAACTCCCTTAGGTGATTTGTTAGGCTGTTAACTAGTTCTCTTTCTACTTTCTTGATGTGTGTCCATAGTTATATGAATTCCCCTCTTAGTACTGTTTTCATTGCATCCCAGAAGTTTTGGTAAGATGTTTCTTCATTTTCATTTGTTTCCAGGAATGTTTTAGCTTCTGTTTTGATTTCTGTGTTGACCCAAGAGTTGTTCAGCATCCTGCTGTTTAGTGTTCATGTCTTTTTGGGTTTTGGGTGATTTTGTTGGTGTTGATATTTCTTTTAGTCCATTGTGGTCTGAGAAAGTGCATGGCAGTATTTCAACCTTGTGAAACTTGTTTATGCTTGATTGATGGCCAAGGATGTGATCAGTCTTGGAGTATGTTCCATGTGTTGATGAGTAGAATGTGTATCCTGTGGTTATTGGGTGGAGTGTTCTGTAGGTATCTCATGCTGTTCTTGGTCCTTCCACTTTGCATTCTTCTTTCCTTCCCAACTGCTGCCCTGTGGACTTCAAGTTTCAGTATAGGACACAAGGATAACAACTTGACAGGACTGTTTAACAGCTCTCATTTTGTTAAAATGGTCAAATCCTTACATATATATTTTTTTCTTATAGTAGAGTTAGAGGTGATAGATAGATATAGAGAGATAGGAAGAAACAAAGAAAGAAATGAAGATATTTATTAGGCAGTTTTGAATATATGTTTGTGTGTGTATATGTGTGTTTGTGTATGGTTTCTGCTTCCCTATTTGAACCCTGTAATTATGCAGGGATACAATGAACATTAACCAGGATGGCAAACTCTAGAGAAGAAATGACTCAGTGTCTTTAAAAAATAAACTCTAAGGGAAAAAAGAAGGAGAGAGAGAGAGAGCAAGCAAGCCTAACGGCTAAAAGACTTAAGAGGCATAGCAATGTGTGTTTCCACAATGTCTAACAGCTATCTCCTGGTCAACAAGTCCAAAACTAAACTCCAGATTCTACTCCCACCCTCGATAAAATTTCTAAAATCTGCATCATCACAGCTGATGGTAATTCCATTCTTCCAGTTGCTCTTACCCAATTATCAAACTCATCATTCATTCCAATTTTTTCTCAGACTCCGCACAAACAATTAAAAATGTTGTTGGTCATACCTTCAATATATATCCAGAAATGAAGAATTATTGGAAAATTTTTAAAAGTACCCATCTATAAAGAGTCTAAGAAATTATATTAATGGCTTCTCAAAACCAAAAGCAGACAATCAGAATTATGTGCCTCCTGATATAAGGACACAACACCACCTCTGAAAAATATCAAACCTGAGTCAGACCAAGTCCCTAGATATAACCACAAATGTTCAGAAATTATTGTAGGCATAAGAACATATGTGATTATGCAGGGATACAATGAACATTAACCAGGATGGCAAACTCTAGAGAAGAAATGACTCAGTGTCTTTAAAAAATAAACTCTAAGGGAAAAAAGAAAGAGAGAGAGCGAGCAAGCAAACCTAACGGCTAAAAGACTTAAGAGGCATAGCAATGTGTGTTTCCACAAATGCAATATATGAGTCTTGTATGAAACAAACACACCAATTAAAAATCACAAGACAATTGAGGAAATTTGCACATTGAATGAATATCTTATCATCTTAAGAACACAGTTCATATTTTAGGTATGATAATTAAACTGTGGTTACATTTTTAAATTGCCTTTATCTTTTATAGCTATGTACTGACATAATTACAGAGTAAATAATATTGTATCTGGTGATTGCTTCAAAACAATTCAGTAGACAAAAGGGGAGGGGATGAGTAGAAATGAAATAGATTGGTCATTAGTGGAGAACTTGGAAGGTGGATGATTCAAATTTATTCCATTGTTCTCTCCAATTTTGTTAAGTTTAAAGCTTCCCATAATAAAAAAAATCTTTAACTCCATTAAAATTTGCTGTCATGATAACTTTAAAAAGCAGTAAAAAAAATTGTTACAGAGATGGTAAGAGAAGACTGATCTAGATTACTGAAAGTATTTTTGTTGACTTTATTCTAACAGAAAAGCAATACATTCTGAGAAACAAAACAATAAAATAGAGGAACTGCTTCTTCTTGCCACAACTATTTGAACTTTGTTTAGGCATAGCTTATTTTTATTAAAAAGGAATAGTTAAGGCAAACAATTGTAATTACTTTTCATTAGAGAAAACTCTACTTTAAAAAATAAAAAACTCTAAAGTATCTTTTTTCAAATTAAGCATACTGGTGAAATTCAATTTATAACTTTCTGAAAATGTGTTAGAGTACTTTCCTGTCTCTATTTGTATTTTATATCACATGATTCCATGTTATTTTTTGGCAAAACACCATCTGCCAAATGGAAAATTTTTTATGTGCTATAAAAGATAAAGAGCACTTTTTTCGCCTAGGGGTGTTTTACACATTAACCTGTTTTGCTTTGGTTTCTGAGTACTAATCACATGCACTTTGCTCATATCTTTTAACTTACTTTGCTCTGTTGAAGAAAAAACCATGCTTGTGGGGAACTTCAAAATCATTGAAATTCTCTAAAGATCAACTCCTATGGTCAGCCCATGCCCAATACGAGTTGTTTTCAAGCCAGTTCTTAGTCATCAGGGTTTTTGACAAGCTTCTGCAAAGCAGACAATAAGCTTGTCTTGGTACCAGCTGCTGGCTGTCATCGCCTTGCTTTGAAACTCAAGGTCCTGCTTTGGTGTGGAGGCAGAGCTTTCCTTGGCAGGTGAAAGACTACTAAGCAGAGAGAAACAGTTGTCAAATGAAACATATTAGAAGCCATCTGAGAACAAGGTCAACTTGACCCTAAGTTAATACCACAAAAACCCATGGGAGACTTTGTTCTTCAGATGTGGACTTTAACCAAAAAGGAAAGAAAACTGGATCACCATATCTAAAGTTTTTCTCATCCATCAGGCTGGGGTCTAGAAAATAGAGACAAATGCTTTCCTCATTTTCTCCTCACTATCCACCTTACTCAAGCATATATTTTTAATTTTATCATAAAATGTGTATAACAGAGTAACACAGATGAACCCAAATTAGGATGCATCATATTCTTGGAAGACCAGTGCAGTATACAGTTTACCAAAGGTGGCAAATTTCTTAGTGCTTAATCCACATCTAATTATGTTAATGAGCGATTACTAACAAACCACATTTCATGGGTGATAAAATGAGATACGCCATCTCAGGGGCCTGCCTTAGTAGGCCACACACCAAATAAAGAGGAAGATGCTTCCTTGGGCTGGGCTTTTTCATATCTTTCATCCAACAATCTTTCGACGGCAGCAGCTCAAAGATAGTGAGGACCTATCCATCTGTCATTCTGTAGCTCTTCTTCCCTGCTCTCCCCTAATGTCACCTAAACCCAAGGAAATAAGTCTAGAACTCCAAACTCTTCTCTGAACATTAATTCCCCTGGGTGAAGCTTCAATGAGGATGACTCCCACCTCTCAAGGGCACCTTGACTGATTCTGCAGTGTCCTGAAGATCCCTATTGTGGGTGCTGGTAATAACTCTCAGGAATGTCTATCTGTCCCATGTACCAGCACACTGTAAAACTTTTGTGTTCACATTTCCCCTATAAAATCCAGACAATAAATCTGGTTCTATTTATATTTTTAATAGTGAAAATGTGTTTGTGATTTTTAAAAAAGCTGTCCAAAAGAAGTATAATACATAGCATTTAACAGTTTCAGGATCTCTTATCAAAGGAAATAATTACAGAATTTTAACATATGGACTATAAAGGAAAATAACTTGTAAAATGTAACACACAGTTTTAGCTTATAGAGATGGTATCTGAAAATATGTAAGTCAATATTTATAACCAAATAACCAAGAAGTGCAAAAAGTCATGGGACCAAGTCTGCTGCTAGAATAGGATTAAGTGGAATGAATGAACATTTTCTCTCAGTAGGAATAGTTCCCAGGTTTGCAGAAGAACACTGATTTGTGGGGCTTTGTAGCAGTCTAATAATAAGGACAGTTCCTATTTTCTTCCCTTAGAGAATTAAGTGTTGTATTATATAACGAATGGTTTATAAGATAATACAAAAGAACTTTGTGAAAGTGTGGTTAGAAAACTAGAGTTGGCTAGGTAGGCCTCTTTTTTAAAGTTTAAATACTATTTAGAGGAGAAAAAGAAGCAACTTGTTATCCCTGACTCACCCACATCTTCTCACTTTCATATATTTGCTAGTCAATTTTGACTTAAGAAAATTTTGACCACCTTTGAAGATTTTGCTGAAATTTATCTTTGTTCCAGATCAGCTTATAAGAAGACTCTTAAGCATAATTCTCAAATAAATAAACTAGACTAGCATTTACTATGTATTTTTATCACTCCTGTCATTACTAGATAATAAATAGAAGTTCATTTTTTTAATTTGACAGAACATATTTTATACATTCTGAAAAAATATTCAATTTTATTGTCATTCCTGCAAGTATTGAAGAAAGTAGAATTTTAATTAATTGCTATACCTAGTAGAGGAAAACATATGTAATAAAAATAAATACCCTGCATCATGGTATAGAAAATAATAATTATTACTAAAGATTATAAGACTTTCTTGAGGATTAAAACAGTTCTAAATAAAATAGTAAATAATTTTTCTAGTGATCAAGGCACTTGCACTACCTTTGAGTTAGATAGTGAATTGGGATATCATTCTAGAGAAGCTCTTACCTTTGCAAAACCAGGTAAGTTAGAGTGCCAGCTACATTACCACCTTCCCTTTATAGAATTTCCATTCAATTTTATACTCTATTTTTAATATAATATCATTTTATTGAAGAAATTTTGCTAAACTGGTACATTTAACTTTACATTCTACTATCATAAAATGCACAAAGATTATTGACAAAGCTGCATGGAGTTTTCATCTCAAGAAAGTTCTAAAAACTGGATAAGCAAATAAGTATGAACTGAGTTATGTCAGGAATAAGAGAACTCTAAGAAACAATAGCATGAGTTTCCTTCCAGTTCTTTTATCTTCACAATGGAGGACCAGTTGGGGAGCCAGACTTACAAATAATATTTATTCCACTTGTATTACACAAAGTAGTCCATATATATAAAGAATTCTTCAGGATTATAACCAACTTTATGAAAATTTTATGTATATAAAACTTCAAATAAATCACATAAACATTAAAGATCCACCTGACCATAAAAAATATCATTTTAAAAAGGCAATCTCAGAGTACTAGAGACCTGACCTTAGTGTGTTGTACCCAGATTTGCAATTTGACCTTTAATCCTCTTATCTTCTCTTTACCAATTCTTTCAACAAAATTATTTTTGGCTACCTCACCGGATTATTATAAGCATCAAATAAAACAATGAATATTCATGTGCTTCATAATGTATAAAATGCTTACTCAGCATGAAGCATTATTTTTATTGTGTGTGCCGAATAATAAAGAAAAGAGTGAGGTCTCCAGCTAATTGTCTTTAAAATCTGAAACACATGTTGTAGTAATTATCCTTTTGTATGGCTCTATTTTAGAATTCTGGAGTGATGGATGCTACAGATCTGAAAATCATTATGCAGGAATATTTCCACTGCTCCCAACCACAAATATGTGTCTATCAAGCAAGGCTGTATGTCGCTACGACTCCCTGGTGGCAGTAATAGAACCAGAAATTCTAAAATAGTGCTGTGAACATTTTAAAAGTTCTGCCATTTCTAATTAGCTCATAGTTGCTTAAGAAAAAATGTTTAAATCATTTTGAAGCAACTCAAAATGATAAGATGAGATTTTACTCAAACCCTCTATATAATGTTACCTTGATTCTAGAATTATCTGGTAAGTTATATCATTAAGTAGTTCAATAAGCAATAAAGAAAACTGGCAAGTACATGGGAATTCTCTTTATCATCCAAAGCACAGAACTCAATGGAAAAAAAAAACTAGCAACTGAACTTTCAGCAATGAAGGTACATCGGCTTATAAATAACTTAAAGTTGTTTTCCTGCCAGTAGGCTTCAAAGGGAATACATACACCCCTCAAAATGTGCAAGAGGGATCATGAGGACATGTAAGGAACATATTAGAATTTCTAATAATTTTTAATCCAAAATTCAGTGACTAAGCTTTATTAATATTTACTACTTAGACTTATAGATTTGCATGTTGCTAATATATAGATAACTATATTTATATTTCAGTGCACATGTTTGTGCAAATATTTTTCATTGAAAGACATACAAATAAAAAATGTTGGAGAAGCACCAACCTAGGCAATGAGGAAATGTAACATTAAGTTACAGTCTGTCTAGATAACACCCAAGTAACTTTTTTAGGATAACAGAAGTCCACACAGCAGTGTTTGAACAAAAACGATATCAGGTAGCAACTT
This sequence comes from Tarsius wallacei, assembly GCA_963574415.1. Classification (NCBI taxonomy): domain Eukaryota; kingdom Metazoa; phylum Chordata; class Mammalia; order Primates; family Tarsiidae; genus Tarsius; species Tarsius wallacei. Next base: position 7,549 of record CAUYQG010147266.1, on the reverse strand, counting down.
TAAACATCTAAGATGACCCATGAATCTAATTCAGCATTTCTTAAAATGGGTAATTCTAACTCACAACACATACAATGAGGGAAATGGCAGGGGGAAAAAGGAAGGAAGAAAGAAAACATGTGAGGAGGAAGTGGATATCATGTGAAATTAAAGACTAGTGCTTTACTATTAACTAATAACAACTGAAGGTACAGTGACTAATACATTGTTTTTAAACTTCCCTGACTTTGATAAAACATTTTTTAATCTTCTCAGCTTAAAACACTCCAAAAAATTTACGTGCAAAATTGTACCTGAATTGCACAACCTTATGCTAATAATCATAGTTCAAGACCATTAAGCTAAAAATCAGGACGTTTAGACTCAAGAACCATTTCTATCAGAGCATATAACCTTAATGATACATTACCTTTGGAATGGTGGGGTTGATTTCCCCTTCTATAAAATCCTAATGTTGGCTTTCTTGATTTCTAAACTCTTAACTCTAATTGTGTATGGTCCCATATTATTTCATTATATCAATTTGAGATGTGACTATAATGGAAAACTATCCAATGTGTAAGCTTCTGTGATCCATTATACTATTCAATCGATGAACTGTGGTGTTCCAAAAGCCATCATATGATTCAGTTACACAATTATTTAGGAAGTATTTATTGATTTCCCTAAGATCCATCAAACTCTATGCAGAATTCCTCGCCTACTACAGTGATCAGAGATGTAACTTTCCTATACTCACAGAGCTTACAAATTGGTGGAAAAGATAGGTGAGCAAGCAATTATACAAGCAAGACACTAAGGATCATGACAAGAACATTTGGGGTGTATAGAAACACAGAAAGAAATACTGAAGCCTGATTTAAATGGTTAACAACTTTTTGGAGAAAATGACCTATGTCACCCTAAAATATGAGTGAGTTGGCCAGGCAGAGAAGGGTCATAAGGTCCAGATGAAGAAGAGTCATTGGCACCATACAGGACAAAAAGAAACACTTTCAGAAATCTAAACTCAGAGCTGTGACTTTGAGCTTTTCTGGGAAGAACCATGGTCCATGTAGTCCTCCCTTGAATTGTGCTGTTCACGGTATTTATGGCAACGGACCCACTTCTTCAAAACTTGATTATTATGGTTAAGGTCATATGTATGAGTGGGGGCATGCAGGGGGGAAAGGGATCAAATATAAAAGGACATTATAATCCAAGTGTTAGAGTTGGGTTGAAGTATTTGAAGCAGAGAAAAAAAATACTCATATCACCATCTTGCAGGGACTCTCAGAAGATCAAGAGAGTTCTGAGCTACTTCTATTTCTACAGGTTTCTTTAATTTCTGGAATTTTCATTTGTTTTTTCCCCAGAGTTTGCATTTTTCTGTTGTAATTTTCCATCTTATTTTACTTCTTCCATGTTGTACTTATTTTCCTCTGAATTCTTTTAACATGTTTATAATTATTAAGTTCTTGTCTACTAAATCCAACATCTGGGATACCTGTAAGTCTATTTTTAATGACTTCTCTTTTTTGAGTATGAGTTTTCTATTCCTGCTTTTGTTGCATGCCTCATGTTTAGTTATATGAGCAAAAACACTAGAGCAAGCAATATTTTCCACCAGAAAGCTAGGATGAGGGGCTGAGATCTTTGATCTAATCAAGAATAAAGCTGAGTTACAAAGCTACTTTGGTTAGTTTTGCCTGGTTTCCAGTGTCTTCAGGATGGAATCAAAACCCTCTCTCCAGCAGGACTTTCAGATCTAAGTGTTGCAAAACTGCGATTCCTTTGCTTTTTCAGTTCAGTTCCCTGGCTCCCACGCCACCGTTTATTCAACAGAAGTCTCACAGGGAAGAATTGGTGGGAGGGAAAAATGAGCTCTCTATCTTGGTCTCTTCTGGGTTCTAAGTCACCATGCTAGCCCATGTGCAGCCAATAAAAAGTCTGTCTGCATTTTCCTTCTCCCAGAAGTGTTTCTGCTATGTCAAGCATGTTCTTCTGACTGGGCATCCAGATGCAATAAATAGGCTCAGAGGTGAAAGTAACTCCCACTCTCTTCTCAGTTAAGAAACAGTAATCCCTCTCTGTATTTCAGTGCATTTAGACACTTTTGCATCCATAGTTCTTTCATAGCTTTAAGGGAAAACACAACTATTGAGTTTAGCCAATGTTGTCTCATTGTTACAGCAAGAGCAATATTTTAATCTACACAAATTAACTGAAAGTGGAACTCTCTACTTCTATTTTTTCCTCTTTGGGGAAGTTCCCAAAGAGGAAATATACTGCACATTTCGCTCTGTAATGCTCCAAACAATGGCAGATTATTACAGCCCTAATTATCTAATCAACATTTCATATTAAGTTATATATTTGCACACATTTATAAATGCGTTGCTGTGGACAAACAGTGTAGTTACTATTTTTCTTGCTAGGGATCATCAACAAGTCACAGAAAAGTAAGTACTTTCCAAGTCTGAATGACAATGGTCAATCTATTTACTTCTTTGACATTATGAAGAAAAATCATGATCATCACTAAAGCCTGTGAAATGGATACCCATAGGGGCCCATCTCATATTCTCACAATTCATCTTTTTACTCCAGACATAGCTATACAATTTTTTTGTAAACAGCAGCTGCTACGGCCACCTCTTGTGCTTCTCATTTTTATCCCTGGGGGTTCTCTGCCACCACCTCAAGGGACTCCTTTAAGAACTCTCTAAGCTGTTCTTACTCATGTACAATGAGAGGTGTGAGGGAGCTAACCCACAAGAGTTATACACTCCCCTCTGTCATCTCTCAGCTGGACAATTCTGAGGTTCCTTTCACATAGCTCCCTGAGTATCTAGGAAGACTGAGTTCCAGTTGTCCACAGTGGTGATTAGTGTGACAAAACACCCTTAGGTTGGTTTCCTCTTTTCTCTGTTTCACTCTTTCCAGTCCCTAGGATTGTTTCCTGGGATCACTTCCCAAAATAAACTACCTGTGTGCCAGCTATCATATGAAGCTCTACTTTAGGGGAAATTATGGCTAAAACAGCCTATAAGGATTTGCCAGTGATAATTAGAAGGGCAGGAAGAAGAAACTAGAGATGGAGGCATATCATGATTTCAGGGATATGAAAAGACCAGAAGAACCATCACCATTATGTCAGGCAACAGCTTACCTTGATTGTTAAAAAAATATCTAACAGCATATCTAGTGCATCTATTTCATAGAGTGCATACTCATCCTTATACGAGTATTTTTTAATAAAAAATTGCCAAACATTTTCATAAAATTTCAGATATATTTTAAGTATTTTTGTTTAAAATATTAACACTTTAATGTACATACAAAAAGATCAATTGCATAAAATCATGCTATTTGAAATACATAAAATGTATTGTGGAACTTATAAAAATTCACAGAGCACCACAGGTCACTGCATCTGGTAATAAAACACAAATAAGAAACAAATTGAAAGTTGTATAATAACATCTTTCCTTCAAGTGGGTGTGTATGCACATGTGTGTATGTGTGTATCTCACATAATGACACACAAAATGACCTTCTTATTCAAATCTACCCTAAACCTTCCATAAGCCCAGATCTGAGATACAAATAATTAATGATCAATGTAAGTGTGAGACTGGAGACAGTGGATCATGCCTGTAATCCCAGCACTTTGGGAGACTGAGGTAGGAGGATCATTTGAGGTCAAGAGTTTGAGACCAGCTGGAGCAAAACAGTGAGACCAAAACTATACTATGTTTTTTAAAATTTTAGAAACTTAATCAACAGTAGTGGCCCATGCCTGTAGTCCCAGACACTTGGAAAGCTGAGACTGGAGGAACACTTGAGCCTAGGAGTTCAAGGCTGCAGTGAGCCATGATCAAGCCACTGCACTCCAGCCTGGGTAACAGATTGAGAACCTATCTCAAAAAAAAGAAAAAGAAAAAAAAAGATAGTGAATGTGAATTTATCCAAATGATTCTTGGAAGACTGAGCAACCATGTTGACAAGAACAAGTATCTGGTATCCATCAACCCCTCACTCCTCCTATCCACCTCAAGTCAAGCTACTACTACAATTATCTGTATTATTACTACTATTACTATGCTACCAATCATAATAAACTTGGGCAATTGTCATTGGACAATTGACATTTTTTTGATTAGTAAATTTTTTATAAAAATCTCTTTGACACCTCTATTTTTTATCTTTAACTAAAAATATAAATACAATTTTAAGCAAGTGCAGTTTTTAGACAAATCTTTTTGATAACTCTCTTCCCTAACAATCATACCTGATTGTTGCTCCCACAGAGAAGCACTAGAGCCAACACATAGGGCAGCAATCTCAGTGAGACACAATGGTAGACAAACAAGGCACAATGTGAATGGAGGAAAGTCAAAAGATTTGAAAGGTATTTACAAAATAAAACCGTTAGAACTTGGTTAGAATCCAAAACATACTACTAGAAAATGGTTTTATATTCCCTTCGAGTCTATTTCTAACAATATTTGCGATTGAACAGCTTTGTATAGGAGACAGAATTTTATCAGAATGAAACATATCTTGATGAAGAAAACGTAGGTAATCCAGAGGCAAAGAGGACCGGAAAAAAGCAGCATGATGAAAGCAAGAAAAGACACCTGCACTCTAATAAGGCTGACAAGGAGAAGTTCAGTCAATTTGAGAGAGGATGTAGCTAGAGAACAGCTGGCAGACAGACAGGGTAGGAACCCGGTAATCAAGTAACAAACTCCCTGCAAGCCTCTCGAACAGAAACACTGGCATAGTAAAGAAGCTCCCTACAAGTCCCTCAGGTTAGAGCACAAAATGCCCACTGCCAGGATTGTAAAACAAATCAATCAGCTCACTGCTAAGTGCCAACCAATCAGTTCATTACTAGGCTTTTACCTCCAGCTGATTGGTTCTTACTAATGACCAATCAGCACAGCCAGTGCCAACCAATCAGCTCACAGCTAGTGTTAACCTATCAGCCCTGTCTTAGGGCTATCTAAGCACCAGGTTTTGACCCCAGATTGGCTCCCACTGTGGGAACTTTTCTGTCTTCTCCATAAATCCTGCTGTTTCACCTTCTCGCTTTCGGTGTCCCTCATTCCTCTAGGGCATGAGACAAGAACCTGGATACTAAGAGCTGCTGAAGATTGTCTAAGAGCTGCTGAAGATCAGAGCTGAATAACAGAACTCCCAAAGGTTGGCTTGCCAGCCAACAGAGCCGACTGAACTGGGAGAACTGCTGGTAGAGAGCGAGACTCCGGAGCTGAGACACTTCTCAGAGCTGGCTTGCCTGCCAACCGAACCAGTATCATTCTCAGGGCGTGGCTTGCCAGCCCATTAGCACCGACACTTTTGAGGCTTGCCAGTCCTTGGTGCTGACACTCTTTGGAGCTTGGCTTGCCGGCCCATTGATCTGACACTCAGCACAGCTGACAACAGAAAAATCTGTATCAAATTCATGTCTAAATGAAATAAGTATTGCTTCTTTTGGACAAAGCTCTCACTTTTTTTTAATCTAGCCCTCTGGTTCTCAATGAGGGGTGAACTACCCTCTTTCCCCAGGAGCATCTGTCAACGTTTGAAGACATTTTGTGCTATGTAACACATTGGGGAGTTGCTGTTACTGGAATCTCATAATAGTGGCCAAGGGTGCTGCTAAACATCCTGGAATGCATAGGACAACCCCCTACAACAAAAAATTATTCTGCACAAAATATCAGTGGTGCCATGATTGAAAACCCTGGAACCCATTCACACTGGAAATATCAAATTACACACATAAATACCATGTTATGCTGTGGGAGACTGAGTCTTCTGCCCACAAAGAAGAAAATATTTAAATTCATTGATTTTCAATATAAAAGCACCTTAAATTAAAATTATAGCACAGATAGTAATAGATATGTCATAAATTAGTATTTCTGTGATTGCTAAATAAATGGTAACAATGATAAGTGCATCGAACCATTTATAGACTTTTATAGATTGGAGAACAAAAGTCAGTCTAATATAACTAGATATTTTGTAAATAAGGCAGGATCTGAGATGTCCTGAGAAGAGGTAACTTGAGATTTAGTCCCCCAAAGAATGGATTTAGTACCTTCCATCACATAAGATAGATGGAGAGTATGCCAGAGCTCTATTTTGGGAAAGTTTAGAAGTTGTCCAGAGAAAAAAAGGATATACTCCATTGCTTAACCAGAAAAGCCAACTAGGCTGTTAAGTAGCTTAAGGCCAGATTGTGGACAGTCTTATATTTTGTTAAGCTGGAAGTGGAGTTTGGACAAGTATGATGACAGGATAAAATTCATCTTTTAGGAAAGGCAATCAGGTGGCATTATATAGAGCAACTGAGGGCAAATATAGAACTCAAGAAGAAAAAAAATGTTTGAAAGGTGCCACAATACATTATATCATAAAATGGTGACTCTAAGAAGAAAGGACAGATAAAAGAGTAATTTTAGAATCAGAAGTGGACAGGACTATCCAATAGTTATAAGAATTAAGAAGAATATGTAATTGAAAGCAATTTGCTTTGTTAAAAGGAGTATTTGTTTAAAAAAAAAATCAGCAAAGACTTTCCCAAGTAGAGGTTGCTGGGAATGATTGTTGGCTCCAGGCTCTGCCTTACCACAGCAGTGCCTGGCTGGACACTGGCAGCAAGGGCTGCGGAAGGAGCACAGCAAGGGAGCCCAGAGGCAGAGCCCACTGGAGAAGACAAAACAGGCACCCTGCCACCATCTTGAAAACTGGGCAGTAAAATGCTCTGGCTTGTTCACCACAGAGCGACAGACCCCACTCTGTGATCAGCAGTTCAACTACTCAGGGATTGATCATGACCCAGAGGAAGTATCCCAAAAACACAAACTCCAGAGGGACAGGACAAGTGCTCAGTCTCAGGCACCCCACCCCTTATCCTGATTCAGCCTTAGGACAAAGGTTGTGACCAGAAAAGGGTAAGGAACCCTGAAGAGATCAGCAGTGAGTCTGGGGCTGACCCAACACCCTCCTCTGCAGCAATCCACTGAATGTCAGACCCACAAGGTTGGGGCATGTCGGAGAGGGATGAAACTAAGAAGAAACTGGATGTCAGCCATGATAGGAGCACTCTACTCCAGGATAAACCTGGGTGGGGCATTCCCCCACCAGTAACTTGGGTAAGAGACAATCCCACACCTCCCCAACAGAGAGGATCCCCCTGACCATAATAGAGTGGGAGGCAGGACTGAAGCCCCATCAACTCCCACTGAATGCTTCTCCTTCCCTGGCCAGATGCTGTGGAGATTGTGAAAAAGGCCACTACTCCACAGGAGACAGCAAAGGGGCTTACCTGTGAGCAGCTAAAAGGAACAATTACAGAACCTGACTTAAGAGGGAAGATTGTTTTTTGTTTGGGGGTTTTGTTTGTTTGTTTGTTTCCTTTTTCCTTTATGGATGAATGTGTATGTGAAGGTTCAAGGAGATCCCACCCAAAGTTGTTTACCTTTTTCTCTTTTTCTTTCACTTTTTAATTCTTCATTCTTTTTTTGTTTTCTGTTCCTGAGTGTATGTAAAT
>CAUYQG010147259.1:0-10779 GCA_963574415.1 Tarsius wallacei | reverse complement strand
CGGAGACATTATGCTGTGGGACGAGCCAGTCGCAAGAAGACAACAAGCACGCGACCCGCTCACGTGAGGCCCCAAGAGTCGTCACAGTCCCAGAGACAGAGTGGGGGGTGCTGGGGCTGGGGCGGCGGGTGCAGAGTTGATGCCCAATGGGGTCAGAGTTTCAGTTCGGAAGATGGGAAAGTTCTGGAAATGGATACTGGGGATGCTCACACGACACTGTGGATGACCTGACGCTATTGAACTGCGCAGGTAAAAAGAGTTAACATTTTGCCGAGCGCCCTCTTGGGGGTACACGCCCCGGGCCCTGACTCGACTGGTCTAACACGAGATACCCTCAGCTCCTGACTCCTCCAGACAAGCTGTCCAGAGAGCGCGACGCTCAGGCCCCAGCGCGCGTGGGATTTAAACTTCTCGGGACCCACACATAAACAACAGTTAGAAAGCACAGCCATGACCTCTGGGCAGCAGTGGCCACAGATCCGAGTGAGGAAGAGTCCTCACGCGCTCAAACAATCAGAACGGAGGAGGGCCTGCCACCAGCCATGCGACTCACGGGGTCAGAGGTGCAGGGATCTGCTGGGGTGAGCACGGGAGGCCCAGGCCAGCCAGCAGGTATCCACCACGGAGCTGGCCATCACCAGAACCAAGTGGGGACCAGCCCCAGTCGGGTGGGGGCTGAGGGCAGGGCCTGTCACAAGGGCGGGAGGGCCAAGGCCACCCAGGTCCTACGAACCTACAACCCCACTGCCAGGCCACCTTCCCAACAGGCCAGGGTGCGGAGGGGCCCAGGAAGGGCGCACGCCGGGCAAGCAAGGGACAGCGAGATGGGGAAGGGAGAAACATCGCGGCCAGAAGCAGAGACAGGACACGTTAGGAAGCAAACTTGACGAAAGTTAGAAAGCCACACCTCTGTGTCCACATGTGTGTACACACAAGCACCCATGTGAACACAGGCAAACATGGGAACACACAAGCACACACGAACACGCACCCACGTGAACATCCGCACGTGAAAACGCGTGCACCCACACAAATATGCGTGCACACCCAGGAGTAGGCTCTGGGGCATCGAAAGTCGCAGCAGCTCCCTCCTAAGGGCGCCCGTGACAGCAGCATATGGGGCCGCACGGTGGCCCTCACACCGTGCCAGTTGTTTTCTAAAAGTTGAAGTGGACTCATCTGTGCTGAAAGGAACTCTGAATGTCGAAGGCGGTTTAAACTGTCATATTTTTTGCTAAAAAAATATGCCTGGTGCAAAACAACAAAGTAAGACCAAGTGCGATGAAATGGATGGTGTGGTCACGAGAAAGTCCACGTTGGCCCAGAGTCGGCGAAGGGCGAGTACTTACGGCCTGGGGGCCAAGAGGAGGCTGCAGAGGACGCCCCCACGGAGGGTGGGCAGAGGCCGTGCAGGCCGACTCCTCCTCTGGGTCCTCAGAGTTCCTTGGCTGAGGCCCACGGCGGGAGTCCCTGGCCCTGCTCCCCTTCAAGTGCAGGCCCCACGTGTCCAGCCCCGGCCTCTAAGTTCCAACACGTGGCTGAGCCCACGGCGGGAGTCCCTGGCCTTGCTCTCCTTCAAGTGCAGGCTGACGTGCTCAGCCCCAGCCTCCAAGTTCCACCTGGACATCAGGCCATCCACCAGGGAGGTGGCAGGATGCTCGTGAACAGACCAGGGCAGGTGAGCTGGAGATGGGCCAGGGTCTTCCCAGAGTTCCGAGGGCCTTGAGTGCTGCTGTCCGGTCCTGGGTGCACGCCCTGGACAACTCATTCAATGCCTTGGTTTCCCCACTCCTGAGATGAGGATGACATGAAAACCCCTAGGAAAGCGCCTGCTGCCGACTGAATGCCAGGTGTCCTCCTGCTCTCCCTGTAACCAGATAGAGGACACTGCAGAAGCTACACCGATGGTCCTGATCATGGCTCCTTCTGGACACCTGAGCGGCGGCAGAGACTGTGCCTGCCCGGCCGGTGCCGTGTTTGCCAGGGGCCCCACTGTGAGGGCTCTTCCGCCCGCACATGAGCCGCATGGCTGCAGCGCACGGCAGAGTGCTTGCCACATAGCCTGGCACGTAGCTCTCGCTCTACTCCCTGTGGGCTCCGTGCCCCGCGGCTCTCCACTGTTGGACTCCACAGGCCAGCCGTCCTAGAGGAAGGGCTCAGCAGACACACACTTCCACGCACCATCAGTAAAAACAAAGCAACCCACAACACCAGGAAAAACAAACGGAAAGAAGAGGAAGCAGCCCCACCATGGGAGCCAGGGAGTGGCGTTCACGGAAGGAAGGCTGCTCAGCTCCTGGGACCCCCTGGCCTGCAGTGCAGGTCTGGCAAGAGGAGGGGGTTCCGGGGATGGGGAAGGGCACCCGCCGCAGACAGTACGCTCCATGCAGGCACACGCCGAGCGGGCAGAGAGCACAGCGGCTGTGGGACGTGTCTCCGGCTGTGCATCTGGAAGCCCCCTCAGGCTCCTATGTGAGTTTTACTCGTCTGAAGAGACTGCGTTCATTTGCAGGAGTCCTTTTTCACATATTCCTTCCAATATACCTGCTTACCCCGTTTAAAAGATCAGATATCGCCCCCTCCCAACCTGCAAGGGAGGTCATGGCACTGAACAAGGTCTGAAACGAGAGGCAACGGAGTGTGGGTCCGCAGAGACTGATTTCTAGGGAGAGATAAGCCAGAAGTCACTCGACAGTACGTAGGAGCAAAGCAAACAAAATAAAGCCCTCAAATAAACCAAAACTCAAAAGGAAAACTGGTGTTTGACACTTTCCCGATGCTCACATACAGTAAAACACAAGTTTTTAGCAAAGCCACAAACCCTCAAAGAAGAACTGAAATGTAACTCAATGCACAGTAGAGCTGGCTTCATGGAAGTGGACCTCCAGTCTCCAGACCCCGCTAGAACTAGTGTTACCAGGCCAGTCCCAAGAGTGCATCGAGGGGACGGCAGGCCTGGCTGGAACAAGCACCAGGTGGGAAACCCGTTCCAAGCACCCAGGCCACTGATGTTGACCGCAGACATCCCTGCCCACCCGTCCACGAGATGCCGGCCATTCACAAAGCAGTGCACATTTGAGAAGCAAGCGTTTAAACCCAGAAGCTGGGGACACCATGGGCAGGGACCGCGAGGTACGTGGCTCTGTCAGCTAGCCCATCCACCCGCCAGCAGTGGTGGAGGGAGCAAGGCCCAGAAGGGGCCTGGGCTCTGGGCTGCTTCGCTGAGGTTGTGCTCACCGCCCCCACTTAGCCTCATTCAGACTCGGCCTCGTGCACGCTTGGAGTTCATACTCACCTAAGCCTTTCTGCCCAGGGTTCTTAGCAAAGGAAAAGGTAAACTGATAAAAGTCCTTGAACTTGGCCGTGTCCTTAAGCTCCTGTTCCAGCCGTGGCAGAAGAGCCTTCAGCTTTTCCGTGCTGTCACACCTGCGGTGACAGAGTCGGTGTTGTTACCCGTGGCAGACGCGCCTCTGTCCACCCCCTTCTCCCACTCCGCAGGAACTGCGGCCCGGCCTGTGGCTCCAGCCAGAACTCCCACCTCCCCTTGCAGCTGGCGAGCCCTCCGAGCTATGGGGTGGGACACGAGAGCAGTGACGGGGGCTCCTTTACTGTGCAGAGGAATTCTCGACGCTCCAGGACAGACGGTGGTGATGGCGATGGCTGCACACTCTGAATCTACTGAAACCACCGCATGTGGACTTTAAGTGGGCAGAAATATGGCAAACGCATTCCATCTCAATAAAACTGTTATTACGAGAAAAAATCGAAAGGCAGGCCGCTTGCCCTCTTCTAGAGAGTTGGAAGAAGGGCGTGGTCCAGGCTCGAGCACACAGGCTGCAGGTCCCTAGCACACAGTGCCAAGATGGGAAGACTCCACTGCTTTTTTCTTTTTTTTTTTGAGTTGGAGTCTCACTCTGTCACCCAGACTGGAGTGCAGCGGCCGCTCCCGGCCACCGCAGCCTCGACCTGCTGGGCTCCGGTGATCCTTCCGCCTCAGCCTTCCAGGTAGCTGGAACTACAGGCGCGCGCTACCACGCCCGGCTGATTTTTTTTTAAATTTATTGTAGAGATGAGGTCTCGCCAAGTTGCCCGGGCGGGTCTCGAACCCGCGGGCTCAGGCGATCCACTCACCTCGGCCTCCCGAGGCGCGGGATGACAGGCCGAGCCACCGAGCCCGACTAAGCCTCCACTTCGGAGGGCTTCAAGAGCTAGGGACCTGCAGCCTGTGTGCTCCCAGGCAAGGAAAAAACACACCTGTACTATTTAAGCAACTCTTCACTACAGCAGGTTAGACAGTAAGTCTCCAAGTGTTATAAAACACGGCTCTATGATGGTTTAAAACTGGATTTTCCTCCAAAAAGTCCATAGCTGAGATTATAAATGGTAAACAGCTTTGTAGGAAGAAATCTGGAATTGTGAAAAAAAATCTTTTTGACTCTGACTGTCTAGCAGAGAACCGCATAAAAGCAACATTCACTTATCCACTTATCTGAGAGGGCACCACTAAGGACCAAACACTGGGGGCCCCTGGAGCATCCAGAAGGGCCCACAAATACAAGAGAAAGGCACCGACGTGGGGCCCAGCCAGGCACAGCTGTAAGCGGCAAGCCGGTCAACACCAGGCCCAGCGTGCAGTGGTGGCCTCTGAGAGTACAAGGGGGCTGGACAACCCCTGTCAGGTGTGGTGGCTCATGCCTGTAATCCCAGAACTTCAGGAGGCAGAGGCGAGAGGACTGCCTGAGCCCAAGAGTTTGAGGTTAACCTGGGCAATGTGGCGAGACCTCAGTTCTACACACACGCACAGCTAGCTGGGTGTAGTGGCATGTGAATATGGTTCCAGCTACTTGGAAGGCTGAGGTGGGAGAATCGCCCGAGCCCAGCAGGTGGAGGCTGTGGTAGCCACGAGTGTGCCACTGCACTCCAGCCTGGGCTGCAGACAGAGTGAGACTGACTCAACAAACAAACAAACAAACAAACAAAACAAAATAAAGCAAAAAAAGTTTGGTAGGATATGCTAACAAAACCCTGAAGCCATTCCAACCAAGAGTTTTCTCTTTGAGAAGACTCTAAATTATAGGTTCAAATTCTTCAGTTATAGAACAATTAAGATTTTCTATTTCTTCATGTGTCAGTTTTAGTGACATTTCAAAAAGAATTCCTCTGTTTCACACAGGTTTTCACATTTGCTTGTGTAAGTTGCTCACAACAGACTTATCTTGAAGGCTTGCAGAACCTGCCATCGTGTCCCCGTTTTCATCCACATTGGTCACTTTACCACTTTTACAAATATTTTCAGCACCAAGATTCTGGCTTGACTGATCCCATTGACAGCGTCTGTGCAGTCAGTGTTCCTACTGAACGGCTGCCGGTTTGAAAAGATGCCCTCCCTCCTTCCTGCCCTCTTCGAGCTTCACGTCCCGCTCTTCTCCACTTCTTGAGACGGAAGTGTTTCTTCTGACTTGCAGGCTTTTCCTTCTCTAGACGCACTGAAGCCGAGTCCTACGAGTGTTCCTGCGCAGTGTCTTCCACGTCGCTCGGTGCGTTTCCTGACTTCCCACGGTCGCTTCTTTCCCAGCCCAAGCGTTCTTCGGAGATTTACGACATCTGCACACGTTTTAACCTGCCGAGGTATCTTTTTGTTGCCTTCCTAGTTCAACTCTGTGTCATTTGAGTTCTTGGAACTGTGTTGCAACTTACTTTACAGCCCAGCTTACGGCGAAATTTTCTTGTTGTTCTAGTCTCTTTGAAAAGAATGTTCATTCTTTACCACCACTGTCGGTGACGTTCCACATACTCCCAGCAGGTCATTTGCTGTGCTGCCCAAATCTTCCATTTCTTACTGATGCTTTATCTGCTCATTCTATCCGTTACTAAGATGCATGAGAGAATTCCTTACTTTGCCTCTGGATTTGTATCTTTCTAATTGCTTATTTTTGCTTTAAATACTTTGGGGACTATTCAACACGTGCACAAAAACATAAAAGCAAATTGCCTTTCTGGTGAAAACCACCTTTTATCATGATGACATAGCCTTCACTCTCTGTGGAGTTGCTTTATGCCCTAAAGCCATTTTGATCATGTCTCAGTGTTATCTATTTTAAACAATACACACAGTAGCTGATTCTTAAAAATCCATCTAGTACTGAGTTCACTAACAATTCATTTAATCATGTAATTACTGCTATATTTTGTTTGGAATCTTCCATTTTATCCTATGCTTCCTATTTGTCCTGCCTAAGCTAATGTTTTCTTGCGCTTTTCCCCTCACATTCTTTTGGATTGAATTTTTAAAATTATTCCATTACCCCCTCAAATATTATCTAGAAACCATATATTCTTCTATTTTAACAGTAATTATAGGATATATTTACGTGGAAAATATTTCCTCCCACTGCTTGCCTTTTTTCTTTTCTTTTTCTTTTTTTTTTTTGCGCTGCAGTCTCACTCTATTACCCAGACCGGAGTGCAGTGGCCGCTCCCGGCCACCACAGCCTTGACCTGCTGGGCTCCAGCGATCCTTCCGCCTCAGCCTTCAAGTAGCCGGAATTACAGGCACACACTACCACGCCCGGCTGATTTTTTATTTATTGTAGAGATGAGGTCTCGCCAAGTTGCCCAGGCGGGTCTTGAACCCGCGGGCCCAGGCAATTCACTCACCTCAGCCTCCCAAAGCGCAGGATTACAGGCTAAGCCACCAAGCCCAGCTGCCTTTTTTATTTTCATTGTTTGAGTTCGAGTTTCACTCTGTCACCCAGGCTGGAGTGCAGTGGCATGCTCATGGCCACCACAGCCTCAAGCTGCTGGGCTCAAGTGATCCTTCTGCCTCAGCCTTCCAAGTAGCTGGAACTACAGGCATGTACCACCATGCCTGGCTAATTTTTTTGATATGGTAGAGACAAAGTCTCGCCATGTTGCCCAGGCTGGTCTTGAATCCCTAGACTCAAGGCAGTCCTCTCGCCTTGGTCTTCCAAAGTGCTGGGATTATAGGCTTGAGCCATTGTGCCCGGCTTCACCTTTTTGATTTTAATAGCATCTTTTGATTTTGATGGAGTCCAACCCAACAGCTTTTCCTTTATGATTTCTCATTGTATCTTCTCTCAGAAAGTCTTTCTAAACCCAAGGTCACAGATCCTCTGACATTTTGCCTAAAAACTTCTCAGTGTTAAACTTGTCTAGCTTGCCAATCTTTTTTAAGTTGATTTTCATGTACATGAAGCAGAGGCTGAGGTTAATGTTTTCACGCGTATCTGGCTGTTCAGCACCCTTTGTTGAACGTCTCCCCTTTCCTCCACTGAAATGCCGTGACAGCTTTGTATGGACAAAATGGCTGCATACGTGTGCGTCTGTTTCTGGATTCTCTGTTGTATCCCCTCGTCTGATCTGTACAGCCTTGGAGAAAGTCTTGAAATCGGGTGGCATAAGTTCTCCTACTTCGTTTATCTGTTTCTAGATTGCCAGATTTTTTGTTTCTGCTTTTGCTATGCAGCTTTTAAACGTCTCGTTTTCTGGTAATTTTTAGTCACGTGTCTGCTAAACAGGGGAGCAAAGTTGTTTTCAAGTCTACTTAAGCCTTCTATTCCCTGGAACCCTTGAGCTCTGTTTCTGTTGTTTTTCCTGTTGGCGCCTCTCACGTACTCCTGTGTCCTCACACGCCTGTTACTCTGGTTTTATGCTGAATGTTGTATTAGAAGAAAGAAACTGCTTATAGATATTGTCGGGTAAGATCTTTTTCCAAACAGCATCTTCAGAGGCCTCTGCAGGCACCCGTGAGGACTAACCATGTGGAACCGCTGATCTCACTTCAGGGATAGACAGTTTCTAGGCTGCCAGATGACCGGGGTCAGGGGCGCTCCCCTGAGGACGTCCGGCTTCCCCTGACTCCTAGAGTTCAGGCCTTCAAATCCAGACCAAGGGTTCATTCAACCAAAGAGGGTGGGCCCTGGTTTCCGGTGTCTGTTCCTCTGCCTACAGTGAGCCGTCCGAAAGTACTGGCAAGTGCTGTCTGGGAAAAGCAGCCCGATGCCGGGTTCACACTTTGGGATCTATTCTGCAATTCACCACCTGGTCAGCTTTTAACGCCTTCAAGCCGGCTTTTAAGAAATGTGCCCAGTTTTTCTAGCTGCCCTCTACATACAATTGACCCAGAGGACCTGGCTCACTGTTTCCAAACACCATGCTCAGAAATTACTGTTTACTTAGGAGTCTTTAAGCCCCCGATGAAATGATACAGCATTAGTTGTTAAAAGCATGATTTCTAGCCTCACCCAAGAGAGTTAATAGCCAGGGAATGGTGTGAGAAAAATAAAGATACAGAGACACAAGAGCTCAAGTATTTTGTAAAGCTAGTCCTAAAAGCACTGAGGTTATCACTCTGTTATAGTTTAGGAAAGCACTAAAAACATATTAGCTTACAGCCGGGCGTGGTGGCTCACACCTATAATCCCAGCACTTCGGGAGGTCGAGGTAAGAGGATTGCCTGAGCCCACAGGTTCAAGACCAGCCTGGGCAACTTGGCGAGACCTCATCTCTACAACAGATCAAAAAATAAGTCGGGTGTGGCAGTGTGCGCCTGTAGTTCCGGCTACTTGGAAGGCTGAGGTGGAAGGATTGGCTGAGACCAGCAGGTTGAGGCTATGGTGGCTGTGAGCATGCTACTGCCCTCCAGGTTGGGCCACAGAGTGAGACTTCAACTCAGAAAAACCAAAAAAGAAACATATTAGTTTAGAAGAGAGCTTTAATATTTCCAAAGTGCTTTCAGCTTGAATTGCCTGTGAGATGTGGACAGCAGTGCTATTATCCACCATAAACTTGCAGCCATGATCACACCCCAAATTTTAAAAATATGTACAGTTATGATACATAATAGGATAAGAGAAAAAACTTAAATGTCCTTGAACAACATATTTGTAGACAATGACAAAACACCAGTGTTTCCATAAGAAGTACTCATCTCCAACTTTCTCATTTTAGGGAGAGCTTAATAGATGGGATAAGATGAAGTACACTACCAATGAAGTGTTTCTTTAATAGATGTTTTCTCTTCTAAGGCTATTGGTAATTCAACTAGGCTTTCTTAAGTCCAAGGAACATGAACAAATATGCTGTTACACCATTTCTAATGCTTTCTTTTGCATGTTTTGTTTTCTACACCACTGGGAATATAAGATATTACAGAGGGTCCCCAATTCATGATGGTTTAACTTAAGATTTTTTTGACTTTTATGATGGGTTTATGGGATATTAAATACATCTTAAACTCATGATATTTTCAACTTATGATGGGTTTATCAAGGTGCAACCCCACTGTAAGTCAAGAAGTAAAGTCTTGTAGAGTTTATCATCTAAAAAGACAAGGCTATAAAAATAACATTCATCAGTTCAGTGGAAGAAAGAAGTAGCTGGTTTTCCTTTTCTCTTGGTTGCTATAAGTACGTGCCTTAAAAGCAAGTTTATTGTAAGGCTTTACGCTCTCTTCAGCAGCTAAAAATATGCTCCTCTAAGTTGTCAACACTGAAACAGAAGAGTATCAGAAACATCAGCAAGTCATACAAGTTAGCCTTCACGGCACCTCACGAAATACGTATGTCGCTTCGTGACAGGCATACGCTCTGATAAACGCAATGAGGCGATCTTGTTATGTGTGAACAGCACAGAGTGAGCTGACACACACCCGATGGTCTAGCCACGGCACACCCGGGCGATGGCACAGCCGTGGGCTCCTAGGCCACACACCTGCACAGCCCGTGGCTGGACTGATTGCTGCAGGCAACTGTGCCACAGGGGTAGGCACTCATGTATCTACACACATCAAAACACAGAAAAGGTGCGGAAAAGACAGGCTGTGAAGGACGAGACCCGGTCACCTGTCCAGGGCGCTTGCCGTGAGTGGCACCTGCAGGCCTGGAAGTTGCCGGGTGAGTCAGGGAGGGAGGGCAAGTGTGACAGCCCAGGACACTACTGTACACTGTGCAGACTTCACACACACCGGACACTTAGGGTACACTCAAGTTATTAAAATATGTTTTCTTCAATAATATATGAACTCCAGCTTACTACAGCTTTTTTACTTTATAAACTTTAAATCTGTTTAGCTGTTTTTAAAACAATGAAAGTTTTACAAACCCTTGTGTCGAGAGTTAACTTTCAATAGATTGCAGCTATATCTGTTTAACTTTTTGATACATTTGTAATTACACTTAGCTTAAAACACAAACACATTATACAGCTGTACAAAATATCTTCTTTATATTCTTATCTTATACACGTAAACAATTTTTTTTTCTTACTTTTTAAGCTTTTTTGTTAAAAACTAACACATGGCTGGGCGCGGTGGCTCACGCCTATATCCCAGCACTTTGGGAGGCTGAGGTGAGAGGACTGCCTGAGCCCACGGGTTCGAGACCAGCCTGGGCAACTTGGTGAGACCTCACCTCTACAATAAATCCAAAAATTAGCCGGGCATGGTGGCACATACCTGTAGCTCCAGCTACTTGGAAAGCTAAGATTGAAGGATCACCGAAGCCCAGCAGGTTGAGGATGTGGTGGCCATGAGTGTGCCACTGCACTCCAGCCTGGGTGACAGGGTGAGAACTCCAACTCAAAAAAAAAAAAAAAAAAAAGCCGGGCTCGGTGGCTCAGCCTGTAATTCCGCGCCTTGGGAGGCCGAGGTGAGTGGATTGCCTGAGCCCGCGGGTTTGAGACCTGCCTGGGCAACTTGGCGAGACCTCATCTCTACAATAAATCAAAAAATTAGCCAGGCATGGTAGCGCGCGCCTGTAG
>CAUYQG010147256.1:0-20941 GCA_963574415.1 Tarsius wallacei | reverse complement strand
CGAGAATATACCCTGAAGAACACAAATCAGTCTATAAAATGATACCTGCACACGTATGTTTATTGCAGCATTGTTCACAATAACAAGATCATGGAACCAACCATGCTGTCCATCAAAAGAGGACTGGATTAAAAAAATGTGGTACATATACACAATGGAATATTACGCAGCCATAAAAAAGAACAAAATCATGAATTTCACAGCAACCTGGATGGAATTAGAGTTTCTAATACTGAGTGATCTCTCACAGAAACAAAGATCTGAGTATCACATGTTCTCACTCATAATTGGACCTTGAACAACTGTTGTAATACTATAAGAAAAGGATTGACAGTGGTGGGAAACTGTGGGGAGGGGCAGCGAGGGGAAGAGAGGTGCGATTAATGGTAGTCAATATCTGTCTGGGAACAGGGGGGCACACCTCATCAAGAAGGGTACCTGCACAATGCATATTTGTATACCCAACCCTTAATTGTACCCCACAATTTTAAAATAAAAAATATGTATTAAATAAAGTAAAATGAAAAAAAGAAATCATAACATTAAAGAGGTAAGAACAAAACAGATTACACAGAATGTTTTTGGATATAATCTGAATTCCTCAGCACATGCATATGAATATACACAGATCATGAATTTATAGCTAACAAAATATCTGCACATTAATGCATATAAAAGAAAATATATGCTAGAGCATATATCAAATTATACTGTTGTGTGTTTTTACCTTAATTTTTATATTATTGAATCAATGTAATTTTTGCATTTAAAAATTATTTATATTCTATCCAATAATAATGATAAAATATAAACCTTACCTAATGTGATTTTCAAAGAAGAAGCTGCTGTTACGTTTCACAATATTAAAATGTTATTAGATAATATGCATCCGTGCCTACTGAGATTTCAAATGATTTATCAAGACTCAATTTCTTGATTTTCTATGTACATATATTTAACTTATTTCCTTTTAAACATTAGAATTCAACAAATAAACATACACTTAGCAAACATACACAGAAATTCATGATATTATGTCAAGTTTTTCAATTTTACTATAGAATTTACTTTTCACTGATCTTGAACCAAAAAGCAAAAATGCCTTCTGCAATATAGGACAAAAGGATTTTTAAAGTTAGCCAGATTGCTGACCTTCTCGCTGAAACCTTGGCTGTTACTTGAGACAAGCACCAAAATAGTTTCTAATTTTTCAATATCACGCTAAAGTCAAAGAGAGATTATTTTCTTATCATCCTACATCCATGTCTCCCTGGTAATAAGATAGAGAAGGAACATTGTACTGTTGTTAAACATTCTGAACTGAAGGGCCAACACAGAACCTTCAATACATATCTATTGACTGAGTGAAAGATTTTTAAAAAATGAAAAAAAAAGTGCAGTTAACTGAAATAATATTTTAGATTTCCTTCCATTTAAAGTGCCATTTGCCCATAAGAACACAAGAGATAAATACTATGGCACAAGTATGAAATTTAAGGATAATGACTGAGTTAAGGCTAAGAGTGATTTAATAATTGCCACTATTACATCCTATCAAAAAGTAAACTTGTACAAATTATTTAATATCATTGAATCCCAGTTTTCTTAGTTGTCACATAGAAATAATAAAAGCTACTTATTTTTATGGGTTTTTTTTTGGCAAAAAGAAGTCAAATTAGTTATGTAAATCTCTTGTAGAGCCATGGCACATAGACAAGGAAAATACTTTTGGCCCTTGGTTTGTTTTTCTTTCATACTCCTTCTTTTTTGAGTTAGGGTCTTGTTCTGTCACCCAAGCTGGAGTGCAGTGGTGGGATTATAGGTTAGTATAACATCAGACTTCTAGACTCAAGTGATTCTCCTGCCTCAGGCTCCTGAGTAGCTGGATTACAGGCACAAACCACCGCACCCAGACTCCTTTTCCTCTAACAGTAATCATAATGTCAGTTTACAGAAGGAAACTTAATGAAGGATTAAGTAAGTCAATGAACATAAAATTGCATCTCAGTAAGCTTACCTACTTTCATTTTGTGTGTGTGTGTGTGTGTGTGTGTGTGTGTGTGTGTGTGTATCTTCAAAACCTGACAGCCAATGAAAAGGAGACAGGAAGTCATTGAAAAGTATTTCCTGCTTATTTTGAGTCTCTAAGGCATTTTTTTATTTTAATATTCTTTAGTTGGTATTTTTTACTTAAAACTCCAAATATCTAAAAAACATTGTGCCAACAGCAGAGCAGTTATAATTATACTTTCTCCTGCATTTAAGTTTTGGTAGATCCAAACCTTTCAAATAGTGAAGTTTTGACAATTATGTTTTTTTACACATGTGCACAAAGCACACTATTACTTCAATTTAGTATGTGATTAACTTTAGCACTGCAACGGCTGAAGTCATTAGTTTATTTTTTGTAATAAAAAATGATTCATTATTATCTTTAATATCATTTCTGTTTGACTATATATACCACCATATATTAAAACTATATTCCATAATAATGAAGACAAAATATTAAAGTTGAGAGTAGCAGATAACTATTTACTGAAGATGTAATGTGTGCCACCCATTCAACTGTAACCTTTATCTACAATCCATATGTGTTAAGTTTTATGATCCTCATTTTACTGATGAAAAACTCAAGTATTTGAGAGATTTGAAAAATTCCTAAAGAGATAAACATTAAATACCAGGCCTATATTGTTAACAATAGCCTATCTATGAATTTCTCTAAGTTACTTAACTTTTGCATGCTATAAGAGGGACACACACAGACATATATACTGTCAACTCCCTACTTAATATTTAAGTTGTACATCCTTTCTTGGATAAATATAATATATTACAATATAACATATAATTACTTTTAAAATGAAATATACACTTAGTAATTCCAACTCAGCTTTAAGATGTTTTCTCTATATCCAAATTTCCTGCTGTTGAAAATATTTTGTATAAAGCAAAAATTTTTTTTAAAAGACGAGTGAAGGCTGTCAGAATCAATATGGAGTCAAGTGTTAGAAGAATTAAAAAACTGACAAATAGAACAGGGGGAGGCAATAAAGAGGGTTCTCATGCTTATATGCCTAATAAAAAAAGTATTACAAAAAAATCTGCAAAAAATTCAACAATTTTGCACAAAAACCATTACAATCTTAGGAAAAAAAGTGCTTTCCTCAAAAGCATCTGCTCAACAACTGTCTGTACAACCCCAGGCTGGTGTCACCTTTGTTATAGATCTTTGTATCCATGGATAATTATTGCAAAACAATTATGCAGTTCTTCCCATTATCTTTCGTTAAAACTTTTGTCTTCCTTTGCCTCCCTGAATACATGCATGTTTACTATGGCACATGTAGTCCCATTGTAATGCTCTATACCTGAATAAACATCATTTTCTATGAGAGAGAGACTCTGCTATTCATATTGGCAGATATTGAGTATTATATAAAAAAAACAAGCCAAAATTTCATATCACTTAAAACATGTTCTGTCTTTCAAATATTTTAACATAGTTTTGTGCTTTATTTTTAAACTACACATTTTTTAAATATTTAAGATTTTAAGGTCTTCAAAAATATGTGTTGAGCAGATATTTTGGTTGACTTCATCAAAATTTCATCAAAAATAAAAATACTACAAATTTAGCAGAAACTTGGTAAGTTTACCAGGATAATGAACCACATCATAGACAAAACTAGCTCTTACAAGAATAATATTTTTAAAATGGGGATCATTAGAATATGTCTTCTTAATTTGAATACATTAAAATTTTTATGTTTTGAATTGAAGTATTATTTTTTAGTTGGAAATTTCGCTTAGTCTTTAAAATAGCTTGAAATACATCAAATATTTATATCTTACACTTTACAAATAAAAATTTAAAATTAAATAAACTTTAAATTTTTATTGTTCAAAAGTTTCTAATTCTTAACTAGATTTTTTCTTTCTTAGTCAATAAAATAAAGTGTTCTATTTTTTCGCTGTATAAATGGGAAAATTTGTTTCATTTGTCTTTTATTAAATAATATACCACCTTTTTTTTTTTTTTTTTTGAGTTAGAGTCTCACTTTGTCACCCAGACTGGAGTGCAGTGGCCACTCCCAGCCACCGCAGCCTCAACCTGCTGGGCTCTGGCGATCCTCCCGCCTCAGCCTTCCAAGTAGCTGGAACTACAGGCATGCACTACCACACCCGGCTAATTTTTTGATTTATTGTAGAGATGAGGTCTCGCCAAGTTGCCCAGGCAGGTGTCGAACCCACTGGCTCAAGCATTCCACTCACCTCAGCCTCCCAAGGTGTGGGATTACAGGCTGAGCCACCGAGCCCGGCTAACATTAAATATTTTAAAACCATGATATTATTGAAAGGACAGACCGAGAGTGGGAAGCCATTTTTCATCTTGTTCTTAAACCCTGACACAATGATGAGAAAGTAAAAGCTATGCTCTTGGAGAAATGTACACTTTAGGTAAAATTAACTTTGCCGACTTTGTCTTTTCAGAAACAGACTTCCTGGTGCCAGGTATCAGAGGTGTCTCATAGCTGCAATCAAGCTTGCCTAGAGTAAAGGGAATTTACAAGGCCTAAGACATCATGCATTGGTCAAGGATTTGTAAAAGTCATGAAACTTGTAATTACAAAAGTTATGACCGCTCAGAGGGAGAGCAGGTGGGGATTTGATCTTCCAGTAAATTGGACACTATCTATAGGGAAGCCAAGGATCCCCCAAAGCTACCCACTGGGAATGCCTAGGAGATAAGGGGACGTGCACCCTCCATTAGCTCTAAGGAATGTCGTGCAGGGAGGTGCAAGAGCATTAGAATCCTTGTCACAGCCCTTCTCTAGGGGCTATGATAATGTGGGTCTCTGTCACAGGTTTTCCAAGACATCCACAGTGTAGGCCCGCTCCCTGTCTGTAGGGGGTGAAGCTTTCTTAAATAAATCTTCTCTCACCTCTGTGTGTTGCAATTCTTTGCATTTACTCGGATGTCTGGGTTGCCAGCGCGGCACCTCTGGCTTGCCCGTTCCAGCGGTGCTGTGCCTCCCTGTGCCTCTCCCTCTCCATTCATCCACCCTCACCTTATCTGTACCCCAACAATTATAACATATGATCATATGTTACTGCAAAGTAGTCATTTTTAGCCAAAATGATAACTTAGAGATCTGAAAAGCGAAAACCCTACTTTTGATAGAAGAGATTCATTATTTTAGGCAGTAACAAGAAAGACAACAGGGACTAGTTTAATTTACCTTTTCTCCCTCCCCCTCTTTTTGCAGTTTATAAAAACCTCTTATTATTTCTTGAAAGTATACAAAAATCTTGCTTAAAAGAGAATAGCAAATTTCATCCTTGCTTGAAGGTGTTAGTAACAGCTAACTTGACCATATATGTAACTAATCTGGCACAAACCTTTAACAGCTTGAATTTAAATATGTAAGTTTATTGACAATTTAAGTACAAAAATTTTTACAGAAGCAAATTTTTATATTTTAAAGCAACTAGCAGATAGTATTTGATCAATGGACCAGTAGACTTAAACAAAATATTTAAATTCTGAAAGTATTATATTTTACCAATTTTAAAAGTGTAGTTATTTACTAAAGATTGACCGATTAGCGCTTTAAGGAACAAAAAAGACTGTATTACAGGAAAAAAAAAAAAAGAGAGACTTAGGACAGATGTCATTTTCTAATGAGAGGTTCCTGAGATTTCTGAGAAGGCATTCCAATAGGGAATCCTTGGCAACAATGGAGTGAACATTTCCCATGAGGAGTCCTGGAGAAGGAAGGGAGAGATTCTGAAGACAGTCCTGGAAGAGAAAGAGAGAAAACCCATCCACGTCCTAATTGGCATTTCAAGTTGGGTGAGGACTCTTACCATTCACACCCTAGTTAGGGTGGGAATCTGACCATCCACACTCTGGTCAGCATCCCGAGTCAGGGCAGGGAAAAGCCTTGGCCAGGAGTTGAGGAAAGAAGGGCATCACCCTGACCATCTCAAGCCTATAGGTGGGCAAGGAAGATCTTACCTATAGATCCCACTTGGAGAAGCAAGTCCTCAATGGCATCCCAATAGAGAGCTTGTCCTCAGTATCCAGGAGACTTGGCATGCCAAGATTTCTGAGACCAAGTAACTTAAAGCTCCTGACCACAATAGCTTCCTGGGAATCTGTTTTTAGGACTGTGAGACTAAAAAAGGAAGATGGGTAAAAACAGGGGGCTTGCTGGTTGATGCTGATGGCAATAAGGAGGCACAGGTGGAATGAGTTGTTGTGGGGGTGGGGGGAAGAAAGAGACAGAGAGAAAGAGAGAGAGAAAGAGAGAGAGAAGCACCATCCTTCCTTTCAGGCGTAGCTGTCAATAGCATTTACTTTCTGGCCTTCAGGCTACACTAGAGAGTGCCCAGAACCTGTCAGTTACCAGAGAGTTACTAGGAGTTGATTGCTGGAAGACTGAAACAAAGGAAAGAAAACTCTTGTCTCTCATCTGATTGGGCAATGTGGTCTAACACCTTTCCTCCAGGACCTTCTGGTTCCACCAGGAAGTAGTCCCAGCTAGAAACTGTCAACTGTCTCCGGTCTTAGGCACAGTACACTGAGAGTCCCGCAAGAGTAGGGGAAGAGGTCTCCATTGGGAGAGCTCCCTGAATGGGCCACCAAAATGTTTGGTCAGTGAGTTAGGTTGGTGCCATGGGTAAGCAAAGATTTGCAGAGAGGAAAGAAAAGAGTCTATTCACTTTCCAAGGGAGGGAAGGGGCCAGATGCTTAAAGGAAGCATTGAATTTAGGAGACTGGGGATTTAGAATTTTTTTTTTTTTTTTCCCCAGAAGGGCAGCAAACATGCTTGGGCAAGATAACAAGATAACTTGTACCATGGTAATGGTCTTTCTTGTATCTCTGGCAACCGGATTTATTGGTGGTCACTCATGGGTGGTCAGTCACATAGACAAAAACTGAGCTGGTAGCTGGAGGACAAAACCTTGGAACAAAGATGTTAATAAAACTTACCAGGGTCCTGGAGAACTGGTTGCTCTTCTAGTAAATGATTACTCCACATTGCCCTAAATATATGAACCAATGCTAGGCCTGTTCAAGATGACCAAAGTAACTCCATTTTGGCAGATACCTAAGGGAGGGGATTGAGTCCCATTCATAAAGTAATATCCTTCCAAGTCACTTTGCTTTGTATAGTTGTTCAATCCTTCACCCTCATCACTGTACCCATAGCTGGCAGCTGACAAGAACTTGCTAAGCTTGGCCTCTGGTCAAGGACACAAGAGTCCAAGACTTTCTTGTTGGAAAGTGAATTCTCAGAACTCTGAGATGATGCGTCTTGAGAGGATGATGAAGCATTAAGGGAAGGCAGTTGGATCACTGTCTCTTAGGAAAGCAGCCCTGAGCTCTGGAGGGAATTACGAGGGACCCCAGCACATGGTTGTGTCTTGGAAGAGTCACTTTTGTATAGTACTACAGAGTTCCCCTTTGTCCCCAGTAACTCACAGATAAAAAGGGAGCCCTGACCTCCAGGGTCGAACAGTGAGAAGTGACACAAGGTGGAAGCCAAATCCTATGGCCGAAGGCCTATGGGAATCAGGAATCAAGGCTGGACACACTTTCTATTAAGTGTAGGTCTTTTGTGCAATATTCCTGACCAATAATAGCTAATGTTCTCTGAGAGAGGCAGCGCCAAAGAGCCTGAAAGGGCAAAGGAAGCTTTGTAGGAAGATGTTTTGGATAAATTTGGAGAAAACACACAGATATAGCCCAAGGGTTTAGTTGAAGCTGAGTACTGGTTTTGTGGCAGGGGTGGCAGTGGGGTGGGAGATGGAGGTGTATGAAGAAGTTGGATGAGAAAGAGGAGGAAACCCAGTCTGTTGTGCTTCTGAAAAGAGACTCAATATCAGGGAAGAATGGTGGGATTTGTTAGCCTGAGGGGTTTTTTGGTATGTGTGTGGAAATGATCCCTAGTGGGTAGTGCTGAAACCCTGCTGTCCCTGGGTAGGAGAAAGGTTTAATGTACTTTGCCTAAACCCCAGCTGCACACAAGGAGGCAGGGCACCTGTCTTCCCCAAGGAAGAATCTGTTCAGAAGCAGAGAAGCAGCAGCTGCTACCCCAGGGAGACTGCCGGCTCATTTCTGCCAGGGCCTGCAACAGGCTGCATTGGCAAGGCTGGAAGAGATGAGCCCTCTAGGATGCAGCAGAAAGGGGGCCATGAAGGAAGGGAAGCCTGCCAGCTGTTTGCAACTGGCCAGGATGTGGCCCTGCAGTTCCTTAGGGCTCCAATGCCCCCTGATTCATATTCTCCCTCCATCCCTCCCTCCCTCTCTCCTTTCCTCTTTCTCTCTCAGAGACCGGGCAGCAGCAGTATCTTGTTGGACCCCGGGCTCTCCTGCCAGGAGTTCCCGTAGCAAGGCTAAAAGTCAAGGCTTTCTTTTAGGAATTCAATGTTCAGTCAGAAAATGTAAAATGACCCACGATGGCTCTTTCTTGAGGCTCCTGGCAGCTTCTGACATGTACAAACTAGAATAAGAAAGCATAGAAGAAATAGAGAAGCAAGAGGTGTAAGGCCTTTGGGCCTAAAATGAGGCTGGGGGTGCAGCTTTGAAGACCATTTTCCTGGTGGATGAGACTGAAGTGCTGCCTTCAGTAGCCTATTGGAGAACGCTCATGGCTACTGGGAGGTCTGGGGGCAGAAGAGCTCATCTACGTGAGGCCAAGTCTGCGTTTCTCAGAAAGACCCTCAGTGGGCTCTGTGTTATTGCAAGAGGAGTGAAGATAGGGCCTCAAACGTAAAGTCCTGCAGGCTCTGGCGCAAGGAGATCCCTAAGACACATGGTCAAAATCAGGCACCTTGGGGAGCTTGAGAGGGCCTGGCTAAAAAATCCCAGTGGTCAGCATTGCATTACCAAGTTACTTCTGGTTTACTGAAAACCAAGAACTTACGAAAAATTTGAGGCAACTTTGAGGTTGCCTTCCCCAATAGGCCTGTGGGCAAAAGCCTGAACCCTCTGCTTCCCTGAACCCTTCTGAGCAACTCCGGCCTCAGGGCTGCTCTGCCAAGTCTGGCTGTCTTGCTTTTCTCCCAGCTTGGGTGCTTGCCCTGCCCTGCCTGTGGCCCAGCTTGGCAATACCTCCCTCTCCAGGGTGCCCATGTGGTGGGGGCAGGAGCGGGGAACTTTCAGCATGTCTTCATCCAAACCTGGCTTTTGTGCCAGGTTCAGCCCTTCCAATCCTCTCCAAAGATACTGCTTTCTTTATTTTTGCATTTTGTGTCTAGCTGCTCGGCCCCCAGGGCAGTGAGTAGACACTGCCTGAGCGAAGAGGAGTAGCAGTTAAAACTCACGGATGCTACTACCTGAATGCTACTAGTCTTAAAAAAATGACTCACGAATAAGTATATTTAAGTCTTGTTTATTGCTTACAAATTTTACAAATTCTCACTGCTTCAACTGCTCTGAAGTGTTTGCTGGATCCCCATTCTGTGGATATTTGAAATTTTTCCCTCTGGCATTCAATCTGAGAAAATGTCTTATTTTTTTATTTTGGCCTAAGAGTTTGGTGCCTGTAACAGTAGATCCTACTGAAAAGTGCAGGCATAAAGTTTATATAACAGAATGGATTATAAAGGCAGACTAAGAGGAATGGACATCCAGCTATGAGTTTCTTTAATTTATGATATTCTTTTTTTTTTTTCTTTTTTGAGTTGGAGTCTCACTCTGTCACCCAGGCTGGAGTGCAGAGGAACACTCACGGCCACCCTAGCGTCTACTGGCTAGGCTCCGGTGATTCTTCTGCCTCAACCTTGCAAGTAGCCAGAACTACAAGCATGTGCTAACCATGCCAGACTCATTTTTTATTTATTGTAGAGACAAGGTCTCGCCAAGTTGCCTGGGCTGGGCTTGAACCCCCGGGCTCAGGCAATCTACTCACCTCGGCCTCCCAAAGTGCTGGGATTACAGACTGAGCCATCGAGCCTGGCCAATTTATGATATTCATATTTATTTCCTTTCCCTAAGATTTATCTTTATTAGTGGTTATTGGCATAGAACTTATGAAAAATTTGAGGCAACTTTGAGGTTGCCTTCCCCAATAGGCCTGTGGGCAAAAGCCTGAAGGATGCTTTTGACCCTCTTTGTGTATCCTTCCTTTCCCTCTTGTGGCTTTAATGTGCTTGGGAGTTCACATTCCCCTCCCAGCCCAGGGTCTGACTTGATCCCATTCCTTTTTAAAAAATTATTTTAAAACAAAAACCAGGGGTTTATAGAAATATAATGAGCATTAAATAACCTCAAAAGTCTGCATAAACTCAAAGCAGAATGCTAAGTGATTGAGGCATAGGGCAGAATATCTGACCCCTCCACCCAGTCAGCCACCAAATAAAAATCAACAAACACGATGAATCAAGAAAACGAGATTCATGGGAAGCTATAGGAGGAGAGTTGGAGAGGGTGTGTGTATTAGCCCCTTATCTGGTATATGATGTGCATCTAATTTCTCCTAATCTGTGGGCTGTCTCTTTATTCCATTGTTTTCTTTGCTGTCCAGAAGCTTTTATTTGATGTAACCCCATTGATCTATTTTTGCTTTTGTTACCTGTGATTTTGGAGTCATATCCAAAAATTTTCTGCCCACACCGATGTCATGGAGCTTCTCTCCTATGTTTTTCTTTTTAGTCGTTTTACGGTTTCAGGCTTTACATTTAAGTCTTCAATCAATTTTGCGTTGATTCTTGTATAAAGATACATTTTCATTCTTTTGTATGTGGATATATAGTCTTTCCAACACCATTACTCAAGAAGCTTTCCTTTTGCAACCAGCCCAGCTTCCCCACTAAACTAATAGCTACAGGGTTTTGTTGTTGTTGATGAATAAACGTAGAAACGGAAATCCCAGTCTTAAAGCTTGAAACTTTCATTTGTCTTATCTGAGTTCCTTTCTTGGGAAATCGACCCTCAGGCTTTTAGTATCAAGGAACTGAAACTCATCTTTGCATCCCATACAGACAATGAAATGCCAGACCCCTCCCTAATTCCTGTTCACCAACTCTTCTTCCTTATGCCTCCCTAATTCCTGATTTTTATCCCATTCTTGCTCCACTATATAAATCTTTGACTTCAGTGGGATGGGGAGACAAATTTGCAACTTAATTTCTCATTCTCTTTGGCTGATATCCCCCAAGTAAAAAGCCTTTTTCCCTGGCAATACTCATTGTCTTAGTGTAGCAAGCAACTGGAACCCCAACTGAACCCCCTGGTGCTTTGGTAATGGATTTTGTTTCCCTGACCAGGAAAGCATTTCTCTTGGCCCTTTTTGGCTGGAGGTGGATTTCGGTCTGCCTCTCTGGCCCCAGTGTTGTCAGCCCCCAGTCATGTTCCTAATTGCCTAGGAAGAACAGTGTTTCAAATTGGACATCTGAGACTGGCCTAGTGAGTGCCTTTTGTGGGTATCAGACAGCAGCATCTGCTTTTCTCAATTTGGGGAATTTCAAAGGAGTTTCCATTTAACGGTTAAACAAGTCCAAGTTTGATTGAGTGAGGGAAGTACCCTGACTGTTTCACTTTGGACACTCTTGGGGCTTTTTAGTTGATACTTAGTGTGTATTTTGATCATTGTTTGTATATGTGTGAGTGTATTGGTATAGTCATGGGAAATCAGAATTTGATCCCAGAATGCAGCCTGCTTTGGTACGTTCTTCAACATTGGTCTGTTATGAGCCGATGGAAAAAAGGAAAATGATATCCTTTTGTAATGACGTTTGGCCCCAGCATCCTTTGAAGTCTGGGGAAATTGGAGTCTGGACTCTCCATGGGTCTTTGAATTGTGGTGCTGTTTTACAAGTGGATTCATTTTGCTATTGAATGGAAAAATGGAATGAAGTTCCATGTATCCAGGCTTTTATGCGGCTGTTCTAAGCAGGATCAGATCTGATTAGTACATAATGTTTTTCTGTGGTGCTGTTTGATCCCGGGGTTCTTTGGAATCTGGGAAGGTTTGGACTTTAAAAATCAAACTACCATGCAAACTGCTTTACCCAAAACTTTGGTTCATAGCCTTCATTGGATTACTACCTATTGGAGCAAACCACATTTAGCCAGGCACACATATTTGTATACTGGTGAGTCTGTATTGCTATTACATGGCTAGAGTTCTGAGGTAAAAGCTATTGGATCTTTGTTTCCATGTGTGTCTACATGTTTACGTGTTTTTTTGTGTATGTACATTTACATGTTATGTCTATAGGGTACTAAATTGGCTTATAAATAAAAGAATGCTCATAAATTAAGTCCAAGCATTTTCCCTCAAGTTCACAAGTTAAATAAATCTTTAATAAACAAGCTGGCTTTAAGATTATTGGTAAAATACAGAAATATCTTCGGAATTGTCAGCATACATTTTTGCTTTTTTTTTTCTTCTTTTGACTTGAGGTCTCTGTCACCCAGGCTGGAGTGCAGCAGTGTAATCACAGCTCACTGTATCCTCAACCTCCTGGATTCAGATGATTCTTCCACCTTAGCCTCCCGAGTAGCTGGGATTACAGGTGCACAACACCATGCCAGGGTAATTATTTTAGTTTTTGTAGAGAAGAGGTCTCACTATGTTTCTTAGACTGGTTTTAAACTCCTTGCCTTATGCAGTCCTCCCATCTCGGCCTCTGCAAGTGCTGGTATTACAGGCATGAGCCACTGTGTCTGGCCAGTCTGTTTTATATTTGTTTCTGCTAGACACTTTAGGGTGTCAAGGTTTGGCACAGAGTGTAAACCCAGCCAAAAACAGAATGATCTTTGTGTGTGTGTGTGTGTTGATAAATGAGACTAGTTTAATAGTGTTAGTTTATTAAAAGCAGCTAAAACTTCTGAGTTATTGGTGAAAATACTCCTGCGTTTGAGTTTCTTATTTAGGTGAACTCCTAACATGCACAGTTTATAAAAATGGCTAACAATGAAATAATGGCTAGCTTTGTCTAATATCTCAGTTCTAAAAAATAATCTAGATTGACTTCTAAAAATGAATGAACCATGGCTCATACCTGTAATACTAGCACTTGCAGAGGCCGAGATGGGAGGACTGCGTAAGTAAATGAAGTAAAAACCATAGGTGAATCTTTTGTGTAATTTAAAATCTTGAAATTATTTTGGATGCTGGTTAGATGACTGGGTCATTTCAAATTAGGAAATGGTTATGATATGAGGAAACATGTTTTTGAAAATTGTGGAATGGTCTCATGTAATGCTAATCTCTGGTAGCTAGTTCAGGATTTCTGGCTTTCTAGGTTTTTCACTAAAATTTAAAGTTACTAAAAATCAGAATTCTCATTACTATACTAGGGGGGAACCCAAAACACTGGAATTATTTTTTTAAGGGTGGGTCTCTTGTAGTACAGACTTCCCCTACTAGGTAAACATTATAGGATCCCATCAGCATCAGTGTACCAGCTAGTGTTGTTGTGAGAGACTGTGTTTGACTTCAGGGAAATTTTTTTGGAGATTCTGTCAACACATTTGCCCATTTCATCATGGGTGATTTATGAGCTCCTCTGCTGAGTGTTGAGCAGTTTTTGGCCAAAACCAGCATGACCACGATGCCCCACTCCCCATTCACCCAATCTCACACAAAACAACTTTTTGTTGTTGTTGTTTCCCTGGATGAAAAAAGTCCTCAAAGGGAAACACTTTGCTGATGTGGGAGAGGTGAAACAAAAAAATGGCAGAAGCTCTAAAAGGCATCAAAATTGACGGGTTCAAAAACTGTTTTGAACAGTGGAAAAAGTGTCTTGATAGGTGTATTCCATCAAAAAGAGAGTACTTTGAAGGCAATTGAAGTTTAAACATGTAAAAATAAATACACAATTCTTAAATAAATTTCAGTTTTTTAGATCTCCTTTCATTTAGTTATGTATATGAAATGTGCCAAAGAAGAGTGTTCTTATTGAGAAAAATAATAATTTTGTCTAATTCAGAAGTTATCTAAAAATTGATTTAACTTATCAACATTTGGAGAGGTTATTTATGAAACAAGGAATAAAGGAAGCAGGATATAAGAGAGATGTGAAAAACAGTTATGGGTATGAAGATGTGTTTTTGGTAAGGAAGGATGTAAGGAAAAGAGAATGATTTTGTTTTTCTTCATTTGTGTAGATTTTTCTCCCCCCGCCCTTTAAAAAAACCTCTTCTTTAATTCTGTTGTTCAGGGATGAGGGAGTAGATTTTACTTCTGTTTGCTCAATCTCCTATTCTTCCTCATGTGGATCCTCTGGCTTTGTTCAATTCTGAAGCTGGACTGTGGGTGGGGGCTGTACTTTTTGCAGTTTTGAGAATTAATTGAGAGGGAACTGTGATTCAGAAACTAACTTCAGATCCCAGTATCCACTGACAGGTGTGTGGGTCCCCTGGAACCCACTTCTCACTGCCTTACAATCTGTCCATGCAGTGGAGGTATAAAGTTTGCTCCCTGAAAGCAAAATGAGGTTAAAAAAAAAAAAAAAGGAAAAGAATGGAAAAAGGAAGAGAAAGATGAAAGGAAGGTGGAGAGAAAGGAGAATAAGAGGGAAAACAGGTGTACCAGCTAACAAATGAAAAGAGATACAAACAAAGACAGAAAAGATTAAAAAAACCTAGAACATACAATCATACAAACTCACAAACTGACAAACCTCCTCCCCATTGATGTACTCTTCCTAAAAAATGCCCATACATAAACAGGAAGTCTAAAAAAACAGCAATAAAATAATAGAAACAAAGCAAGTATGAAAACGTAATCAAAAACAAAAAGAGAAAAAACAAACAAGCAACAAACAAACAAAAAATGAGCAAAACAAACAAAAAAACAAAACTCACTCTGAGTTTGTTCCTGTAAGTCTGAATTCCTTTCAGCTCTGATCTCCTGCTCCACCCCTCTGCTCTCAGTGCAGGCTGATAGGGTTGCTCTCAGCATATGTCAGATGCCCCACTGACTACTGTGGGAAGAAGGTGGATCAAATCTGGACTCACCTGGCTTGCTGCCTGTCAAGTCTCCCACTCAGATCTGACATGTCTGTGTCTGATCCAGTGTGGGGACGGGGTGTCTGTCTCTCCGAGTTTGATGAGATTACCTCTAGGTCCCAAGCTGGAGGCTGGGTGGAGTTGGGTGGGGCAATGCAGGTCTCTGCCTGGTCCCAGGACAGAGATAATGGCTCCAGTTGGCATTTCCTCACTGGTGGTGGGGCTCCTCTCCAGCTCTCCCAGATCTTCTCTCTCCACCAATTGAGTCTGGGGCTCCATCCACCTGTAACAGGCGATGGTGTGGGCCAGGTGCCAGATGATGAGAATTAGCTGTATTCAGCAGTCTTTTCTCAGGAGAGTCCTGAGAACAGCAGATGATCCTGTGCACTGGCAGCTCCAATCTCTGGGAGGTTGCAGTCACCTCCGAAGGAGAGCCTCAGGTGCATGAACCCGAGTCTCCCCTCAGACAGACTTTCACTCACCCAATGGCACACACCCACTCACACAGAGAGTCTTTATGGACACTCACGTTTGCAGAGGCTCTCACAGTGTGACCTGTCCCATCACCTGAGAATGATTTTGTATCAGAAAGTATCTTGTACAAGAGGTTTGATTGTTTCCACAATCGGATTCTTTTAAAACTTCTCAGATTCATGTTTCAGAAATGCAACTTTGCTGTGTCTTGCTACTTTTAGCTTTTTCTTCCCTGAAAAAGCCTGAGATGATAGGCTTCAACTTTTTCATCAGTTTCTGTAACTTTTTTCTCTGGTTCTAACTGTGGTTGTGGCCTGATGCTGAAATGTTTATATTGAAAATCCAGAAAAGCAATGCTTTCTTCCAGCATAGTTTGATTCTGTACTCTTGGCTTTTCTTAATATGTCTAAATTATTCCATGTAACTGAAAACATTCCCAAGCTATTAATAAGAGACATTCATGCCCCTGTCAAGATACTAGACTTCTAGTTTCTTGTTTCACTCATGAGCCTAGACACACTCTTCCTGTCTGATTAATTCAAGTACCCTTTCATCAGGTTTGGTTTTCAGGTGACCTAAATGGGCTTTGCATAAGGAGAAACAATCTCACTGCAGAAGGCCTTTCTTTGCTTTTTGGCAAGTGACCTAAGAAACAGATTACATTTTATTAAGATAATTCCCATGTCATCTTCATTGTTTTTGACACTTAGGAAAACTGAGATTCAAAAGAATTTAGGTTTTTATGTCCATGTTACATTATGTTCTGTATTATTTTTAAAGTCTTTTGATTATCACTTTGGTTAAACAACTACATTATTTTACAATGACCTGTGATTCTGTTTTGATCAAATTTTTTGAGCCCTTTAATATCTTTGATAAAAATCCTATTAAATATCTTTGTGCTATTAAGTTACAGGGCTTTGACTCATGGGTCTGAAGAAAGCACTGACTTCTGCCATTAGTCAAGGTCTAATTTTCAAACCCAGGAGAAGGCAACAATGAAAATGAACTATTTATATGAGACACAGGACCAGAAATTAAAACTATATAATCGCTCTAGACTCAGGGACTATTGCAGCAAAGCTGTGTGTGTGAGATTGTAAGAACTGTTTTTGAGGGATAAAATTAGTTCAGAGGTTTTCTATAAATTAATCATTAATATCAAAAGCACACTAATGCAAGGCCAGTGTCTTGACCTCTGTATCAGAATAATAGAGATTTCTTTTTGGAGCATTGATCTGCTCTTTAATAGAAACATTGTCAAAATTATAAAAGGTTTATGGAACTCTTACCTATGTTCAAACTGATTAAAATTAGATAGATTTGTTTATAAGGTTTTATTACTTTTAGCTTTAATATTTTTATTTTTTTTATTTTAAAGATGTGGGGTACAATTCAGGGTTAGGTATGCAAGTGGTTATTGTTATTGTACAGGTAAAGTTTGGGCCTCCCTTTGATCCCCACTTACCTGGTTTGAGATCAGGAACCCTTATTGATTGTGTCCCCCCCACCTCCCCTGACAGTATCTGGCAACTTCCAATCTCTTTCTTATAGTATTATGATAGATGTTCAGGATCCACTTATGGGTAAGAACATGTGGTACTCAGTTTTTTGTTTCTGGAATAGATCACTGAGTATTATAGACTAAACCCAGCCAAGTTGCTGCAAAGTCCATGTTTGTCCTACTTTATGGTTGCATAATTTTCTTTGTGTATTTGTACCACATTTTTTTTTTTTTGAGTTGGAATCTCACTCTGTTAGAATGCAGTGGCACACTCATGGCCACCCCAGCATTGACCTGCTGGGCTCCCGCTATCCTTCTGTCTCAGCCTTCCAAGTAGTCGGAACTACAGGTATGCACTAGCATGCCCAGCTAATTTTTTAAAATTTTATTGTAGAGATGAGGTCTCGCCAAGTTGCCCAGGCTGGTCTTGAACCATGGTCTCAGGCAATCCACTCACCTTGGCCTCTCAAATTGCTGGGATTACAGGCTGAGCCACCAAGCCTGGCCTACCACACTTTTTAAAAAATCCAGTCCAGTTTTGATGAGCTGCATGATTAGTTCTATATTTTTTTCTATTGTGAATAGTGCTGCAATAAACATGTGTGTGCAGGTATCTTTTTTGTAGAATGATTTGAGTTCTTCCGGGTATACTCCCAGTAGGGTGATTGCTGGGTTATATCAAAGGTCAACTTCTAGTTCTCTTAGAAATCACCACACTGTTTTCCATAGAGGTTAAACTAGTTTGTATTTCTTTGCATCTTCACCAGCATCTGTTTTTTTTTTTAATGTTTTATTAATGATGGCCATTCTTACTGGAGTTAGGTGGTATCTCAACCTGGTTTTGATTTGCATTTCTCTGATGATTAGAGAGACTGAGCACTTTTTCATGTGTCTGTTGGCTGCCTGCATATCTTCTTTTGAGAAATGTCTCTTCATGTCTTTTGCCCATTTAAAAAATTTTTAAAAATTTTATTTTAAAGATGTGGGGTACAAAACTGCTGGGAGGGTGTTGGGGAAGTGGGATTGGCAGTAGTGGGAGTCTACCTGGGGAAGGAGGGGAACACCTCATCAACAAGGGGACCTGCATAATGGATATTTGTATACCTAAACCTGAATTGTACCCCACATCTTTAAAATAAAAAAAGTAAAAGTTAAAAAAAGATGTGAATAGTGCTGCAATAAACATGTGTGTGCAGGTATTTTTTTTGTAGAATGATTTGAATTCTTCTGGGTATACTCCCAGTTAGGGGGATTAGGTATAAAGGGGTCATCGTACAGGTAAAATTTGGGCTTCCTTTTGGTCCCCACTTTGTCTGGTTTGAGATCAGGTACCCTTATTGATGTTGTGTCTCCCCCCAAATCCTACCCTGGCAGAATCCTGCTACTGCCAATCTCTTTCTTATAGTATTATGCTAATTGTTCAGGGCCTCTCTATGGGTGAGAACATGTGGTACTCTGTTCTTTGTTCCTGTGATAGATCACTGAGTATGATAGACTCTAAATCCATTCAAGTTGCTGCAAAGTCCATATGTTTGTCCTTTATGATGGCATAATATTCCATTGTGTATATTTATCACACTTTAAAAATCTAGTCCCATTTTTATGGGCAGCATGGTTGGTCCCATGTTTTTCCTACCATGAATAGAGCTGCAATAAACATGCATGTGCAGGTATCTTTTCTGTAGAATGATTTGAGTTCTTCCGGTTATATTCCCAGTAGGGGGATTGCTGGGTCATATGGAAGACCAATTTCCTAGTTCTTTTAGAAATTGCCACACTGCTTTCCAGAGAGGTTGCATTTGTTTGCTTTCCCATCAGCAATGTAGAAGCGTTCCTTTTTCTTTGCATCCTCACCAGCATCTATGGTTGTTTGTTTTATTAATGATGACCATTCTTACTGAGGTTAGGTGGTATCTCAATGTGGTTTTGATTTGCATTTCTTTGATGACTGGTGAGGCTGAGCACTTTTTCATGTCTGTTGGCTGCCTGTACATCTTCTTTTGAGAAGTGTCCATTCAAGTCTTTTGCCCACTTTTTAATGGGCTGTTTGTTTTTTTCCTTTCAGCACATTTGAGTTCCTTGTAGATCCTGGATGTGAGATCTTTGTCAGATATATAGTTGGCAAATATTTTTTCCCATTCTTTGGGCTGTCTCCCTACTCTCTTGATGATTTCTTTTGTTTTGCAGAAGCTTTTCAGTTTGATGAAGTCCCACTTGTCTATCTTATCTCTAATGACATGGACATTTGGGGTTTTGGTCAGGAATTGGTTGCCAGTTCCAATTTCCATAAGGGTGTCTCCTGAATTTTCTAAGATTCTTATAGTTTGAGGTTTTAAGTTTAAGTCTCTGATCCATTTCGAGTTGATTTTTGTGTATGGTGATATGTAGGGGACCTGTTTCAATCTTCTTCATGTGGTCAACCAGTTTCCCCAGCACCATTTACTGAATAGATTCTCCTCTCCTCAGTGGTTGTTGGGTGGAGGCTTTGTCAAAGATGAGTTGGTTGAGAAATTGAGGTTTTGCCTTAGGAACCTTTATTCTGTTCCATTGGTCTATATGCCTATTCTTGTACCAATACCAGGCTGTTTTGATTATTGTAGCCTTATAGTAAAGTTTAATGTCTGGAACTGTGATACCTCCCACTTTGTTTCTTTTGCTAAGGATTGTTTTGGCTATTCAGTCATTTATGTTTCCATATGAATTTTTGTATTGTTTGAGAATGATGTTGGTAATTTAATGGGTATTGTGTTGAATCTGTAGATTCCCTTGGAAGGATGGACATCTAACAATGTTGATTCTTCCAATCCATGAGCATGGAATATTTTTCCATTTGTTTGTATCATCTTTGACTTCCTTGAGCAGTGTTTTGTAGTTTTCATTGTAAAGATCTTTCACTCCTCTGGTTAGGAAGATGCCACAGTATTTTTTTTTTTTTTGTGGCTATTGTGAATGAGACTGTGCTTTTTATTTGTTTCTTTGCCTGTTGGTTGTTGGTGTATAAGAAAGTGACTGTCTTTTGCACATTTATTTTGTACCCTGAGACTTGCCAAAGTCCTTTCTTCTTTAGAGATACCAATCAGTCATAGGTTTGGCCTCTTTTTATAACTGCACATCTCTTGGAGGCTTTGTTCTTTTTTTCCAAGTTTTCTTTTTATGTTTTTTACAGATCAGGTTAATTCCATGTTTTGGTCTTCAAGTTCTGAGATTCTTTCTTCTGCTTGATTAATTCTGCTTTCCACACTTGTCATCTTGTTATTTCCTAAATGAAATTTTTATGCCCAAAATCTGTTATAAGTTCTTGCAGTGTTGCATCTTGTCTTTCTTGAGTCTTATTGACTCTTTCCATCCATTCCCTAATTCCTGTTGCATTCTGTTGCCAGTCATTGGTGACTTCCATTGTTTGGGCTCTGAGGTCTGATTTTTCAGGTATTTTCTCTTTGGTACACTGAGAATTACCTGTGTTCTTCCACTGATTTTTCCTTATTTGTGACCAATCGCTTTCTTTTCTCTTTAGTTCCATTATTCAGTGGCAGTAGGAGGGGTTTTCACTTCTGATGTTTTCTCAGTCCTCTATTCTTCCTTGATCAGGACTCTGAATTTATTCTATTTTGAAATAGGGCTGAGGGTGGGAAGTTTTGCAGTCTCTTGTAGTTTTGAGTGTCAAATAAGGTGGAGGATGGGGAGCTAGGATCCAAAAACTACTTGCAAGTCACAATGTTCACTGACTGCAGTATGGGTTCCCTGAGACCCACTACCCACCACCACTCTATATGATGATGCAATGGGTATATGTGTGTACCCCTGAGTCCAAGACACAGTAATAGCAATAAGAAGAACAGAGCAAAGTAGAATGAAATAGGATGGACAAAAATAAAAAAGTAAAAAAAACAAACAAACATAGAAAAACAAAAGCTGAAACCAAAGCAAAACACAATTAAACACACACACACAAACCAAAAACAAACAAACAAACAAAAAACCCAAAACAA